>OZ057407.1:15110596-15365871 GCA_964056735.1 Allodiplogaster pararmata
CGAACCCAGACCATCTCGACTCGATTTGAAGATTTTTCCGACCGTTTATTTAACTGCTGAGAGATCGAAGACGGGTGGAATTTTGGAAGTGCCAACATATCTTCATAACAAGCCTAACATAGCCGAGACCATGTTCAACTTTTCTATCACTATGTTTACATTGACTTGCTGCGAGAAAATAACAGAATGCATTATTGGGTGGATACTTCAACAATCAACTCATTGATCATCAGCAAAAGTACCCGCATAAACTCCTTATTAGCATTGTACTCACCTGCTTCTACTGCTTCTTCCACATTATTTTTTTCTTCTCCGGCAGCTTCTTTTCCACTCTTAAAAAATTTTTTTTAACCGAAAATTAGAAGTAGGACTTTTGATTGATTGATTGATTGATTGTTTGTTATACGCCGACAATTGAAAATGAATTAATTATTGTGTTAATTGCTATAATTATGAAAAAATGAAGAATGGAGGGAAAAAAATATTCAAGCACTATCACTATCGAATTATATGTCGCAAGAGCAATTTTTTTAAAGTTTAAGAAAAAGTGAGAGAATTAGAAATGAAGGTAATTTTTACGAAAACTTAGGTTCTGGTAAAAAACCAATTCATTTTTTTAACGACTTTTGCATAACTTCTTTCTCAAACGATTATTTGTATGACTGTTTTAAAAAAATTTAACAATTTTTTTATGAATTGTTTCTCGAATGACTTTTTTTAATTGTCAAAACTGACTTTTTAACTTTTTCCTCGTAGTGAATCCCTTCATGAGAGCCTGAATGACAGTTGCTGCCGCATGGTGTTTATCATCAAATACCTCAAATTGAAAGTTAAGGGTTCTCTTGAAGATATCTTTGTTGAGCGAGACAGACAGAGAGCGAAAGTGAAGGAAGAAGGTGAAGAATAGGAGGTAAAATAGTAGAGCAAAAGGCAGAAGGAAAGAAATAAAGAGAGCGAAATAAAGATAAATATTTGAAAGAGAATATCAAATCATACACTTCGATCTGTGTCTTGCCTTGTTGATGCGTTGTTGAGAAGAATAGGATTTCGAACGTTTCGCTTTATAAAAGCATTTTTAGCGAATGTATTCACCTGAAAACAATGGTGAGCACAGCAGAAACATATTTATTTCTGCTGTAGAAATAAATATGTTTCTGCTGTGCTCACCATTGTGTTCAGGTGATTAAATTCGCTGACGATACTTTTATAAAGGGAAACGTTCGAAATCCTATTCTTCTTAACAACGCATCAACAAGACTAGAGATAGATCAAAGTGTATCGTCTACTGGATTCTCAAACCAATGTGTTTAACTCAGCACAAATTCTTAATATAAAATCAGTTTGTTCCCACGAAAAAGTTTGTTCGCGGCGAAAATCCAGTTTTCAATGAGTCAATATTAAAGCTTCCCATTCAAAAAAGTAGCTTTCGACTCCTGCTCTTGTAGGATACCTCTGATTGTGGTTCCTGACTCGCTCGACCTGCCGCCGGCGTCTCTCTGTACTCCATTCCCATTTGCTCATCGTCCTCACTCCCGTCGTTGTGCGACTTTGAGGCGGACTCGTTCTCTTAACCCAAGTCTCACTTGAATCGATGACCACGTAAATATGCCGATTACATGAGCCCAGATTATACTACGAAAAAAATTAAGAGCCTTCGCGAGCCTCGTGATGTAATATTCTTTAGTTAGATATTATTGTTCAGTTAAATATTATTTTTTAGTTAGATATTATTGTTTAGTTAAATATTATTCTTTAGTTAAAATTAATAGTTTCCATATAAACTTCCATATAAACCCGAATTAAGAAATAAAGAAGAGGCCAAGAATATCCCGATGGACTCAGTCATCTTTTTTATGTTTTTCTCGCTTGTCTTTTTCACCTTTCTCTTCCTTTCCCTCTTCATCAGAGTCTGCATGTTCCAGACCATTCTCCTCACTGCTCGAAGCGGCACTGGACGGTTTTGTAGAGCGGCGAGCAGATGCCTTCAAGCGGCGAGCAGATGCCTTCAAGCGGCGAGCAGATGCCTTCAAAATCATTTTATTCAAAATACACAAAATACAAAAATATTCAAAATACAAGAATACACAAAACACAAAGTTTTTTCAATGGTTTTTTGAAATTTTTGTGGTTTTCTAATAAATCAAATATTATAAAAAAGAAAAAGTTTTTACGACGTATTTACTTTTTTTAGGCTTTCGCAATTGAATGGTGTTGGAAAATGTAACAAATGCTATATTCCAAATAATAAGAGTCACATCGAGCAGTTATATTCACTCACTCTTTTGAGTTCTTCACTCTTTTTTTCCTGTTATCTGCTGTCCGGAGTTAGGCTGAAACGAAACTCCAAAGTTCTTCTCTCTCAAATCTAATCCTTTCCCTGTCAATAATATTGATGATGGGAGTGGATAATATATAAATCGATAATAAAGCTATATTCTCTTCGAGATATCCCCCTCGCAAACGCTATATTTTCCTCAAAAGCTATACATATTCTCTTCAAAAATAGTCCCCTCTTTGATGTGCGAAATTCATCAAAAAAGGTATTCTGTTTTGACTAACTTGTTCCATCTGCATTATTGAGTCTTGTCTGATTTCAACTTCAACTCTGCAACGGTAGAATTTAGCATATAAAAATTTAGAAAAACATCGGTATATGTAATAAACAGAGTGCCAAATTTGATTCCGACATGTGATATACATAACTTCTTTTATTAGCTCTCATAAAATTGTTAACTCATAAACCGTTAAAAACAGACTTCAAAGCCTCACGATCGTTCAAATAAACCTTCATCTGAGGTTAGTCTCATTTAACAATAAAACAAAATTTTCTCAATGTACATGTTTATTTTACTTTGAATAATTCAATTCTTCAAATGAATTCTTTATTGTCCCCGCATAAATTTTTATATAATCAAAACAAACAGATGTAATTGAAAATGAATATTGCCAACATTGAAAACTTGAAAAGTAGCTACTTTGAAAACATTGAAAACTACTGGGCCACTGATAACTTTAAAACTGAAAAAAATAAAACAGTCTGAAAATTTAATTAATTTAAAAACTTCCTGGCCATAGGATGAAACATGTTTGAAAAACAAAAAGGAGAAGCTTTCCATTCTCTAATTTTTCTATTTGCAGAAACGAATGGAATAGACTCATACGACAGATAGACAGTTTGATTTTCCATCTACTATGACCACGAGTGATACATATTACTGCAAGGGTCAGAAGGAACGAACTCGGGAACACGAATGTCAATCTTGTGATTGACATCAATCTTGTGATTGACATCAATCTTGTGATTGACAATAATCTTGTGATTGACTTCATCTTGTGATTCACTGTTTCATAAAGGAACAAAAAGTCGTTAATTATTCGAAGTTTTTTGTAGCTCACACAATTCAACAATTGCAATCGTGCACTGTAGGGAATATTTGTACATGATCCTTTAAAAATATCTTTAGTGA
Organism: Allodiplogaster pararmata; assembly: GCA_964056735.1. Lineage (NCBI taxonomy): Eukaryota > Metazoa > Nematoda > Chromadorea > Rhabditida > Diplogasteridae > Allodiplogaster > Allodiplogaster pararmata. The sequence goes on from OZ057407.1 coordinate 15,114,064, forward strand.
ACTTTTTCAACTCTTTCAATTCGCTTAGATTGAGTGATTTTCATAGTTGAGATCTCACTAGCAAATTCTTATATCGGTCTCACGTATAACTTAAAGAGCTTCATGAGAATGTTGACATTCGAATTACCAATGAACATCAGTATCAGAAAAGAAATCTATGTAGCCTCACCTCAAATAGTTTCAACATGCAATGGAGTATTTTGAATGAAATACATTTGAATCGCTAAAGGAGCACATTTATGTATTCCTAACTACATATGTATGTAGTATTATATTACTCAAGTGCATAATAGGGCTCCTCAGAATGTTTTCAATGTTCATAACAGAGGTTGAAAGTATCCGGTGTAACTATTAAAGAGTTTCGAAAATTTGAAAAACTTCCAACATAGATTTAAGAACCATTTGAACTGGAAAATATGTCATTCGCATACTGCTGAAATCGATTTTCGAACACCGTGAATAAATGAAAGGCTCAGATCGAGATCGGTTTCTAACACCTCAACGAAGATTAGAACACCCTATAAGATTAGAACACCCTATAAGATTAGAACACCCTATAAGATTAGAACACCCTATAAGATTAGAACACCCTATAAGATTAGAACACCCTATAAGATTAGAACACCCTATAAGATTAGAACACCCTATAAGATTAGAACACCCTATAAGATTAGAACACCCTATAAACATAATCATGGGTATAAATACTTTGAAAAGCTCTGATAAAGATATGTTTACGAAATTTTATATGAAACTTAAAGAAATTTTACAAGGAAAACCTGGACTGTGGATCTCGTCGACTACTGTTAGAAGATGAAGAAAGAGACCTGGTGAGGCTTTTGAGAGTTGCAGATATTTGAGAAGCGGACCTCAACTCCAACGAGTTTTTTTCGAATACCCACATGATGTAACCACAGGGTTTCAAAGTCAGTTTAGCTAGTTTGACACATTGATACCGTATCTTCCGAAATACGTCCTACCTTATTGTCAAATTTACTACGGATGGTTTGAAACCATGGAAATCCATGTCCCAGGCGCTGGTAATTAATTTCTTGGAGTCAAAAGTACTGTAAATTGGGAAGCGTAAAATTCATATTACGGTAACGGGTTACTTCTACTGAAAAAAATTTCAACTAACCGATTGGTCGCTCTCGTCTCTGCGTACTCGTGGCCCTCTTCTTCTTCACTCAAACCATCCTCTTCTTTCCCTAAAAGTCATACATATTGATGGAGAGCAAAATGTTATTAAGTAACTTAACTGTCTTTGCACTAAAACAGGCAAAACTTACCTGGAGCAGAAACCGAAAAATTTCTATTAAAAGTGACTTCAAGGATAAGTTTAAAAATGTTTTTGATCTAATCATCTTTATTTATTTATTCTTTTTTGAAACATGGTTAAGGAACACTCTATACATATGTATATGTGACACTGGAGAGTCAAATTCATTCAACTACTTCGCAGATATTACTAAAAATGCTATTAAACTCTACAAAATATCTTTTAACATCATTTATGAGCTTCTTTCTGATCTTCCAAACAGGAGCAGAGACTCCGAATTTTACGGATTGCTTTTTCAGTTTTGTTAACCTTGTTTACTATTTTTTCTCGAATGAATTGGAAGATCGCGCTCTTCTTTGATCAAATCCTTCTCAGACGAGTCTTCGTGCTCTTCTCTGAAGCAAAGTTTTATTTTTTGTTGTCCAGCACTTTTTGAAGAATCTTTTTTGAAGGAAATATTTCAAATAACTTATAAATCAGCAATATCGTATTAGTATGTTAAATACTCCCTTCCCGTTGAAGCCAGCTGAAACATTATTTGACTTATGCATCGAAGTAGGTAACGTATTTTGAAAATGCGTGTGTATTCCCAAATAAATTTATGTGACTCTTAAAGATCTTTTATCTAATGAACAGAAGAAAGAATAATTTAGAAAATGATGAGAGAAAATTCTGTACCCAATAAGATTGCGGTTGGCTTGCTTGCTGTCCTCGATCTCCGGATAGTCGCTGCTGTCTTCAGCGGCGTCCTCGTTAGTGGACGAAACCTCGCGAGTTGCTCGCTTCTCAAGAGTGATATCTCACCAGAAAGTACTCATTTTGCCATTCTTAACTCGTTCACCCTCTCTGTCACTATCTCTATTCTATTTTGGCGAATAAATTTCCTGTTTTGAGGGCATCAATATAACTACAAATGTGATAGACTAAATTAACATGACTACATATACCCTTGAAAGCGTAAGAAAATACATATTTTATCTGTGAGCGATCTTTAAGACTCAATTGATAAAGGGCTCTCAAACTTTTTTTCAACAAACATTGAGCCTTTTCTAATTTACTTATTATAAATTTTCCGTTGTAAATATTGATGGAAATTGTCAAAAGATGCATTCAGTCAGAACATACCGTAGCCTCCGCAGTCTCCACAGCAACATGCGCTCCTCTTTTGACTCGACTGAAGCATGTATGACAATTAAAAAAAAAATTTCAACGCTTAAAAACAAGAGACTTTAAAAAACACCTTATTATGAAATCTTCCAAGTAAAAAAATTGTTGGTTAGTTTTTCGAATTTTCATACTTTTGAGTACAAAAAAGCCCACCTTGTTTTATTGCTTCCTTTACTCGAAGTAGAAGTTGCTTTGCCCGAATCTTCTTCATCCTGAAAAAAGGGCATAGAGCTAAATAGAGTCTTTGATTTCATGAAATTGTAACCGTGTGTTCCTTGGTAAACTAAAGCATGCAATATTTTTCTCTAATTTTTTAAAAGAAGTCTGTCAGGTACCTTCTAATCCTTGTCATTCTACTAACTTGGTTGTAACCCTTTCAATTAATTTTTTCAATATGCCTGTAAATTTGAAAAAAAAATTAAAAGTTCTACCTAGACCCTGGACGATATCGTAGTGCTAACGCGTCTCTAAGGCTTATTTCTTCCTTTGCTACACAAAAAATTGTGACCCGGAAAATACGCTTTTACTAGGATTCATTTCTAATCATAGATCTCTACATAATACCTTTTACTAGGATTCATTTCTAATCATAGATCTCTACATAATACCTTTTACTAGGATTCATTTCTAATCATAGATCTCTACATAATACCTTTTACTAGGATTCATTTCTAATCATAGATCTCTACATAATACCTTTTACTAGGATTCATTTCTAATCATAGATCTCTACATAATACCTTTTACTAGGATTCATTTCTAATCATAGATCTCTACATAATACCTTTTACTAGGATTCATTTCTAATCATAGATCTCTACATAATACCTTTTACTAGGATTCATTTCTAATCATAGATCTCTACATAATACCTTTTACTAGGATTCATTTCTAATCATAGATCTCTACATAATACCTTTTACTAGGATTCATTTCTAATCATAGATCTCTACATAATACCTTTTACTAGGATTCATTTCTAATCATAGATCTCTACATAATACCTTTTACTAGGATTCATTTCTAATCATAGATCTCTACATAATACCTTTTACTAGGATTCATTTCTAATCATAGATCTCTACATAATACCTTGCGTTGAGCGATTTAGAAAAAATTTGAGGACAATTAATATGATTTGCTCACTTTTAATTTTCGTAGATATGGATGGAAAAAAATTTCCTTTATTGCACTCACCCAGTGATTTGCCACCAGCTTCATTTGACCCATTCAAATTTGTACAGTTCTTATACGCATATGTTACAGTATACTACCGTATATATTATACAGTATACTACCAATGAGAACATCAGAGAGGAGTCTGACCTGTTTCTGCCTCTTATCTTGCTTTTCTGCAACAAAAGCTTCGAAAGAAGGAAGACGCTTCGAAGAATCTGACATTTATTCATTTTACGATTGGAAAAGTTCCTTCCCCATTTTTGGGCTTACATTCCCGGCGGGATTATAGCTGCTGTGTGCTTTTTTTGTTGCAAGATTGGAGTCATTCATCCTTTTTAATCCCTAGGTAATTTACATTTGTCTTTTAAATTTTTTTTGAAAAAGTACGGCTGAATTGAGAAAAGAGGGGAAGGGCAGAAAAGAGATAAATTGCTCAATATGAGAGAATAAGAGGATAAATCGTCAAATTCTAAGTTACACAGTTTAAAGGCAGTGACGCCTGGTAAAATTTAAAAATGATTAAACTATCGCAACAGAACAAGCTAGTCCACCGTATGGGATCAAACCCAGCCATCTTATCTAAAACAGGAAGCACGCGTTACCATTACACGGGAGCTAGTCCACCGTATGGGATCAAACCCAGCCATCTTATCTAAAACAGGAAGCACGCGTTACCATTAAACCACGGGAAACATTGCTATTTCGTGCGATAGTGTTATATGAAAGGCTCATATGCCTTGTTCTCTTATTCAAGCATGCTTATTAAGCGATGAATATCCTCCATCATCCATCTCTTTTCTGACTACTCTGGTTCTTGTTATCAGCCTGGTAACATTTCAGCGCAGTTATAAAAAGAGATCGACCTATCTTCGCCAGTTTTTAAACAGGACACCGAAATCTAGTGTTGGTAACATGCATTGCACGCCTTATATTACAATTTTAGCAAAAACACTCTATGACTTTAATTTGAAAAAAAACATAGTTTCAATAGGTCATTATCAATCATTTGATAATTTATGGATCTACATAAATTATATGATTATCGTTTTAGGACATGATGAGCTTCCCGATGATGGTCGCTTGAGATGGAACCATATGGCGAGGATAATTTAAAGCGTATTTCAAAAAAAGTTCTCTTCATTTTGAATAAATCGGGAGTTATAATAAGTTGAACAAAAAAGAAAAAGTGTTCAGCCGTTTTTTTCAAGAACACATCTCACAGAAATATCAGATGAAAAGAACCCAGTGAACCGTGCTCTACTACCCTTTCACAAATCGAGCGACGAGGTCAAATTGCTTTCTAAATCAAGATTTTTTTTGTGCATTAAATTATTTACGTACATAAGTAGGCTAGTAGAAAAAATTTTAAAGGCTAGTAAAATAAACACTAAATTATTTAAATGAACGATCTTCCAACAACTATCAGTATAAATGTAGGGAAATTTCATAAATTTTACGAAGGAGCAATCCCCTGGTCGCCATCGCACTCGATCACAGTCTAGATCGTTTCTGGCGCAGCCAAGTCAGCATATTACGATGAAAACAAAGGAAGGCAAAGTACTCACTCAATGTACTCACCCCCGGTTGTACTCTAAAATTGTTGATTTTCGTTTATGATTCTTTTGATTTGTGATCTCAAATTTGTATTAGGCTTCCCTTTCACTACATTATAAATTTTCTGAAAGCTTGGGTAGGCATATTTTTTTGGTTTCATCACATTGATTGACTTGTTTACTTACGCTTATTTATCGAGTAGAATTTTCCGGTTCTTCAACAATAAATGGGTTCATAATTATACCGGTTCTTGAACAATGGGTACATAATTATACCGGTTCTTGAACAATGGGTACATAATTATACCGGTTCTTGAACAATGGGTACATAATTATACCGGTTCTTGAACGATGGGTACATAATTATACCGGTTCTTGAACAATGTGTACATAATTATACCGGTACACCAAGATAAATATTCAATATGTTGAAGTTTGCACATATTTTACCCATAACTACAACTGTACGTCGATATAAATAAATATGTTTGTTCAAGTAAAACAGTAATAATGTATGTTAGCGATTCAAATTTAAAATTCAGAAATTTTACTAAAGTTGTATTTTTCATGGTCAAAATAGTCAAAAAGTATTGCAAAAGTCTTTCCGAAATTGCGCGTTACGAATTTTCGTTCAAATTACACGAGAGCGTGCAAATTGCAAAAATACGAGAAAAAAAATAGTACGCACGGCCTGGCCAGGACGGCTCAACACAGCCTGGCATCTTGCAAACAGCTCTAAAAGCCTGGTACCATGCTAAACTTTACAGACAGAATAGCGGAGGAAATCTGTCTGTTGAGTTACATGTTAACAGGATGTTTTCAAGAACCAGAGTTAATCTTGAAATCTGGAGTTACGCTCCATTCCATCTTCCACCTCTCTTCTGTCGTAATCGTGAATTCTGGAGTTACGCTCCATTCCATCTTCCATCTCTCTTCTGTCGTAATCGTGAATTCTGGAGTTACGCTCCATTCCATCTTCCATCTCTCTTCTGTCGTAATCGTGAATTCTGGAGTTACGCTCCGTTCATGACAAATTCGCTTAATAAGCATGTGTGACTAAGAGAACAAGGCATATGATTCTGGTACTTTTTCGGTTCATCGGATTTTCGCGTCGCGGCCCCCTTCGCGCCGTACGGCCTCGTTATCGTAAACTTTTACTAAGCCTAAGCGTTTTTTAATGTAAAAATAACTTTTTGATGTAAAAAGAAAACGCGAAGGGAACCGCGACGCGACGCGAAAATCCGATGAACTGAAAAAGTGCATATAACACTATCGCACGGAATAGCAATGTGTAACTGTAGTGGTAAAGCGCGCTTCCGGTTAGAGACGAGACGACTGGGTTCGATCCCGCCCGGTACTCTCGCCCGGTAAGTTGCGATAGTTCAATCACTTTTCATTTTAACCAGGTCATCTTTTAACCAGGTTTTCATTTTAACCAGGTCATCACTGCCTTTAAAATGTGTAACTTAGAACTGAAGATTTATGAGAGAATAAGACTGAGAAGACTCACTAGCTTCTCATTATTCAAAGTTTCCCACTCGTTTGAGAGGTCGTATTTCAATTTTTTGACGGTTCCTGCAGACGGTCTCAAGCTATTGTATTTTTGTATTTCACTTCTGTAACTATCTCGAGAAATCTGCTTCTTGCCGAACGTTTGACTATAATATACCTCCAAATTATTTCTCCTTTTTTTCTTATTTCAGAATCTGGTTTCTATTTTGGGTCATAAACGTACCCTCCCTCTCACAGAACTATTTTGGGTCATAAACGTACCCTCCCTCTCACAGAATAATTATGTCTTCTTGACTTTGAAACAAGATTTTTCATGTGATCATAAGTGAAAGAGAGCAACATACTTACCTGAACTTCGAATCGTTAAAGACTCACAATGTTCCCAAGAAAAAGGATGAAAAATTAAATCTACTGCCAATTTTTAGACACTCTTCTAAATCTCAATCATGAATTCAAACATCTTATAAGTCGTTCAATTTCATTCGCATCGAATTCTGAGATTAAAAAGTTTTTCAGTTTACATTGAAATAGTTTTGAACGGACATACACATAATTTTCTCATAATCTCTGAATGCCATCTAAGTGAACATCTCCAGCCCTCCATCTAAGTGAACATCTCCAGCCCTCTTAGTTTGGAACATCACTTTTTAGGTAGATTGAAGATTTCGTTGCCATACTCTCTATGAGTAATTTTTTCTTTCCCTTTCATTGATAAACATTTAACATGAATAAATGTCGTTGGTGCTTACTGTCGCGCTTTCGAATGCTGAACCGGTTAGAGAGAACAAAGTGCGGCATGCGAGAAGCATCTCTTATCACTGGTTTGCCAATAATTCAAAACATCTAACATCACCCCCATCACTCTACATATAGATTTAGATCTCTTCCGTTGAGGTTTACCGATGAGTTCGACCTTGAAATCTTTTGATTTTCGGCCTCAGAACACGTCGGAATCCCATTACTTCGACGCAGAAAAAAAGGAGTTTGAAACAGAGATTTTGCTTTCTTTCTCTAATACTCTTCTTCGCTGTTCGCATAATTTACCATCCATCTTCCCTTCTCTTCTCTCTCTCTCTCTCTCTCTCTCTCTCTCTCTCTCTCTCTCTCTAGCTCTCTCTCTCTCTCTTTCTTTCTTTCTTTATTTCTTCTAAGCTTTTTCCTTCCTTTTCCGCTTTGTTGAAATTTTTTCTTCTTACTTTTCTCGATGATCTTCTTAAAACATTAAAACTCTAGAGTCAAAATAACGAATAGTCTAGAAAAAGCTTTCATGAAGTTTTTCTTTTAAAAACAAAATGAGGGAGAACTAAAATGAGCTAGATACTACAACTGGTGGTAAAATGTTAGTATTGATTAGAAAATTCTGAAACGACCAAACAGGGCATAAGGTTTTGGTGAAGGAAACACAAGAGTAAATTGCTTGTTTTTGTAAGAAAAATATTGTAAGGGATATGCTCATTACTTCATATCGATTCGGGTCCCTCATTACTTCATATCGATTCGGGTCCCTCATTACTTCATATCGATTCGGGTCCCTCATTACTTCATATCGATTCGGGTCCCTCTTTACTTCATATCGATTCGGGTCCCTCATTACTTCATATCGATTCGGGTCCCTCATTACTTCATATCGATTCGGGGCCCTCATTACTTCATATCGATTCGGGTCCCTCATTACTTCATATCGATTCGGGGCCCTCATTACTTCATATCGATTCGGGGCCCTCATTACTTCATATCGATTCGGGTCCCTCATTACTTCATATCGATTCGGGTCCCTCATTACTTCATATCGATTCGGGTCCCTCACTACTTCATATCGATTCGGGTCCCTCATTACTTCATATCGATTCGGGTCCCTTTCTAATAATTTTCAAGACCTTCCGATCTGTTGTGTCATCTCCGAGGAGAAGAAAAAATCTCTTATACATGAAGGATTTTTTTACTGAAATGTTTTTTTAAAAAATAAATTGAAGACAGGGAAAATTATTAAACTTTGAGAAGCTTCATGAAACACATTTTTCATTTTAAAAAACTACAGTAACTAATCTTAATATTTGGAAAACACCGTTACATTAACATCCTCAGTTCTGTTTGAGTTTACTCAGTGACTGGTGAGCCTTGAACAGGAAAAGTGTTAGTGATAAACTCGCCCTAATTTCTCCGTGTAACTCTGCGGTGACCGCCCGGTGGTGGAATTGACCGCAAAGCCTCAGAGATCATCTGATTATTTTTTGTAGTTTGGCGAGCAGTGCTATTTGGAGAAAAGGGACGAACTCGTGCATCGTTCCAGTGAGCAGAAAAGACGAATAGAAAAAAGGAGTATAAAGTAAAGTATACGTCGTTGACTTTTAAAAACCTTTTCTTTCTAATTTCTTCACCACAGTTCTAGAAAACATTTTGCAAATGGAAATGAGGGCGAGAGTTGAAGATAGAGGGAGAAAAGGGATAAAAAAGAAAAGAAAGGAAGAAAGAGGATTGTAGTAAAAGAAAGAAAGATAGAAAAAAGGCCAGAGAGATACATAGACATAGAGGGAAAATTACAGAAAGAGAGACAAGAAGATAAAGAGTGGATGACGAAAGTGAGATAAATAGATAGAGGGACATAAAGATAGAAAGTCGAAGAAACAGAAAGATGAAAAGAGGACAAGACATAATAAATTATTGAGATTTTCAGAGAGAGAGAGAGAGAGAGAGAGAGAGAGAGAGAGAGAGAGAGAGAGAGAGAGAGAGAGAGAGAGAGAGAGAGAGAGAGAGAGAGAGAGAGAGAGAGGGAGAGAGAGACGGATAGAGAGGGATGGAGGGAGAGAAATAGAGCAAGAGCGAGAGAACAATGTTTCGTAACATAACAAAACTTTTAGAACCGAGGTCGTAGAGCAGTAGCATAGTCTAATTGTAAGTTAGAAAAACGAGGCTAAAAGATGACCTTGGGACGTAAAATTAGAATCGTGTGATTAGAACGAGAGGCCGAGGATGCGAGACATGAGGACCCCCCCTTCCTGCTGGGGCTCCCATCAGTATTTAAGGGAAACGAAGAAGAATTGAAGTCAGTTGACTAGTTTTGATTCTTGCCTTCTTCCTCCTCTAAAACTTACAACTAGTTTTAAGCCAAAATACCGCATCATAGGCGTCTTCTAGAGAATCAATAAGTGAGGGCACTTTTTCCTCTCTAATTTTCCTCTATAGTTCAAAAGGATTATTATGAGAATTGGCGCAAAAACTATTCAGTGTAATTATTAATTAGAGGAGCTGTACCTGGATCGATCTAGTAAGCCTTTTTTTGTGATTTTCCGTGTAAATAGAGTTTAGACCTCATTGATGAGTTTTTAACTTTTTCTGTCTTCCTCTCTCTTTATCCATCCCTCTCTCCCGAATATTAACTTATCAGTACTAATAACGACAATGGCCAGTATGATAGCTATGTTGAACCAGTTTCTAGTCGTTCAGAAATGATTATTACTTCCAGCTTTGTAAAAGGGCTCAAAGAGACGTACTCAATGTCCCCGATGTGTTTCAACCAGATCATCTATGATATAATAGCAAGAACCCTACCACTATCAGGATCCCCCTTAATATGTCGTGGCTGATCGGCGGAGCGACCGCCGCAACGGCGGTGGTGCTCGTCTGCGCTCTCGGGAGCATCTTCTCCATCGTCTCGGACATCAACTCTCTCCAGAAGGAGGTATATGAGGAGATGGACGTCATCAAGGTACACTCTGTTCATTACTGGCTTAACTTTCAACCGGATGAATACTCTTTGCAGAGACTCGAATTTTCAAAACTCATAGCACTAAGTTACGTTTCATATGAAGAAAAATTGAGTCCTGAAACGCCTTTTATGATCTTTTGTTATAAAACACGTCAAAACGTGAGAAAACTAAGTCTTAAAACAGGACTCAATCAATAGTAGTCTCTAAATTCTTGAAAAACACTATTCGTTGCAGAAACTAGCGGACGATAGCTGGACGAGCCTGCTGCAAGCACATATCAATCCCTCCGGTTCATCCGATGCTCCTCCCAACTTCGCTTCTCTCTTCACCATCGGACGTAACAAGCGTCAAGCCTCATGCAACTGTGGCCCGTCTTCTCGAGGCTGTCCCGCTGGTCCCCCTGGACCACCCGGTCAACCCGGAAGCCGTGGTTTGGACGGAGCACCTGGTCAGCCTGGCAGACCAGGTGCATCAGGCCTCTCCTTGGCTGTCACTCATGACATCCCTGGTGGCTGCATCCGTTGCCCTCCTGGCCCTCCCGGAAGACCCGGTGCTCCTGGTCCCCCCGGACCCGGTGGACGCCCTGGTGGACCTGGCAGCCCTGGACCAGCCGGCATGCCAGGAAGACCTGGAGGTCAAGGAGAGAAAGGTGGCCCAGGAAGCCCTGGTCGCCCTGGAAACGCTGGCCGCCCTGGAGCCCCTGGCCAATCCGGCGTCGAATACACACCCGGAGCACCCGGACAACCTGGAAGCCCTGGTCGTCCTGGACCTCAAGGTGCACCTGGCCAGCCCGGAGGACCAGGAAGACCCGGTAACGATGGCCGACCCGGTGGGCCTGGTAGACCCGGTAATCCTGGACGTCCCGGAGCGATGGGTAGACCAGGAGAGCCGGGCTCAAACGGTATGCCTGGATCGGACGCCGCGTATTGCCCTTGCCCGTCACGCACATCTTCATACTCGGGAGGCAGCAACTACGGTAACAACAATAACTACGGTGGCTATCGCCGTCGCATGCACGCCTAGGCAACAAACGAAACCTCTTTTCTGCCAATCCAATAACTTTTTCGAAGAAATAAAACACTTGTATCGCATTTGTCGTTATAAACAAAGCAAATTATTGAAGCAGTTGATTTGGAAGACACAAGAAGAAGAAAAAAATCTATTGCTGGGAATGAGTTCAAAACTCATTACATTTGTTTATGAAGATTAATATTGAGCAGCCTACAAAGTATAAATTTTCAGACTCCTGAGTGTTTAACTTTATTGAGTTATAAGTGTACACCTGATATGTTTATGAAGATTAATATTGAGCAGCCTACAAAGTATAAATTTTCAGACTCCTGAGTGATTAATATTGAGCAGCCTACAAAGTATAAATTTTCAGACTCCTGAGTGATTAATAGTATTGAGCAGCCTACAAAGTATAAATTTTCAGACTCCTGAGTGTTTAACTTTATTGAGTTATAAGTGTACACCTAATATGAAATGTTTTACTACAGTTTTTTTTCTTTTAAAAAGTTTACATTAACTTTCAGCCTCGCTCAATGCGATATCTTTCCCTATTCTGTATTAGCTCTTTTCAGTTTTTAGAAACATGTTACATGTTTGTATAAAAAAACATTCTAACAAATTTCAAATTGTAAAATAATGATAAAACATCAATCAATTTACCACTCGTTTTGGAAGTGGTCGCCAGTGAGTTCTTCTTCCTCGGAGCTCCCGTGAGCTTTCTCGATCTTTTTTTGATGGCTGTTGAAATGCGCTGCTTCTCGACGGAGTTGCTGCTTCCAGTTCCAATGAATGAGTCAAGGCTCTGATCTATCAAAGTAACAGTTCGACAACGAATCGAGATGATAACTGAGAATCTCACAAATGCTCGCTTACACAGTTATATATGAGTAGAGAATGATTCATGTGCGTTTTACATGTAACGATCCCATGATTTAGCTATGTTTCTTCGGCAGCTCTATGTATCACTCTCGCTTCTACTTTTTTTTAAAATTCGTTGCCGCTCCAGGGACATGCTTTTTGAGAGCTAATATAATAGAGTTTTTTCTCTCAGTTTTTCATAGCTTTATTCCTTTAGATAAATGTGTGGTCCTTAATTACCCATAATTTTGCTGAAACAAAAGTCTTTTGATTAATAACTTGTATGCAACAAACAAAAGCTCAATTGCAGAGTTTACAGATTCAGACACGCTTGGGAGAACAAAAAAACAGTTAACTAGTGTTTTCAAAAAAGCGAGCTCACATTCATTCTTTATTCCACGCACATGAAATTATATAGCAGATATAATAAGTTAAAAAAGAGGCATGGATTATTTAGGATTTTTTAGGAGTGGCGATGTGGGGGAGAAAGATTCTAGGGGCAACAGGAAGAAAAGAGATTATCAAAAAACAATAAACATTCAATCATGAACAAGACTCCTTCTGGTGTACCACAGGGAAGTTGTTAGCCATAGACAAAGTCTCCAATTGGTCCAAACAATGGGGAATATCGATCTCAAGCACTAAAACTGTTAAAATACAGTTAGGAAATTATCATCCTTCTCATTCTTTCTACTTGGACGGTAAGTTATTACCTCGCTCAAATATGGTGAGAGATCTGGGGGTCGAGTACTCGGATAGTTTGAGTTTTTCGCAGCATGTTGAAAACATTAACAATAAAGCAACTGCTAGGTGCAGTTTTATACTTAGAACCTTCAAATCGAAGAACTGGTCTCTATACAAAAAGCTTTTCATCACATATGTGTTAGAATACTGCTCTTCAATATGGACACCTAGTCAGAAAAACCAAATAAGTCTCTCAGAGATGGTTCAACGTCGTCACTCCAAAATTGTTTGTAGGAGATCAGGGCTTTCAGAGATGTCTTATCCTGAAAGGCTTCGACTACTCCAACTAGAGTCTTTGAAGGAACGGAGAAACCATGCGGACTTGATGATGACTTTTAAAATCATCACTGGCAGAACCTCAATACCCGCTGAAAGTCTATTCCTGTTTCCTAACCATGACTACAATCTACGAGGTCACAGATACCACTTTCTCATGCCTAAGCTGAAGTCTTCTAAGCACTCTAACATTCTGCCTGTGAGGGTAGTAGACAGATGGAATTCTCTACCAGACTCGATTTTCTCAGCTCAATCCATCAAAGCGTTTAGAACTTTGGTAGTAAGCCTATGATTAATTTTTCATAGGTAACACATAGTATTTTAATAGTCTTTTGTGTATTTTTGAATGTGTTGTCCTAGTATCCTCTTTCTTTCTCACTTTAGTTAGTAAAGTGTCACGCATGTGTTAATTAGATTGTAACAGTTCATTATTTGCTTCCTTGCCGGTCATTCATACACATCGCGATAAGTATTATTAAGTTGATTAGGCAGTACTGCTATAATAGGTAACTCAATCAAGAGCTTTTTGAAAATTGCACTATCCGATATGCACACGACTTCAAAAGGCAGCGAATTCTACACAGAAAGCTGTCGGGACACACATGTAGAAATAGAAGATTTGCTGAATTTGTGAGGTGTGATAATCCTCCATTCGTGTGAATGACGTGAAAATCTATGGAAAGCACATTTTCTGAACAGATGAACAGCCTGCAGCACACATATAACATCTAACCTATACGTTTTCCCTCACCGGGTGCGAGCGAGTTTCCACTACCCTATCAAGAAGACATTTTCATTCCTCGCTATAATGCTATATGAATACTGTGTGCGCATACTAACCGATGCTCTTGGAGGCTGTGTTCTTGGTGAAAGTTGAAGTAGATCCGATAGGAGGGAGTGTGAAACGAGGACGGTCTCCGGGAATTGGTTTCCCACTTCGTGGCGTTGCTATGACCTGCAGAACCCTTGTTTGAAGTAACCTCGGACCTAGTTTTTTTTTAGAATGGGATTCACTCAAAATTAGTTTAATGTGTTATGCGCTTCAAATACACCTTTATTTATCAGACTCGATACGTTGACAATACCTGGTCCTTTCTACTTCATCTCCCATAATTTGGCCTGATTGATTAGACTGATACAGGCTCTCAGCAGTATTTGGACAACTTGAAACCGTCTCTTCTAAACCAATTCTTCCTTTTCTCTCTTATCTGCTTACTAGAAACACCTGAAAGCGTTTGAATACTGGCTTTTCATGTTTCTGGCTTTGAGATTGTGTTCTATTAATGCATTGTTCTATATCATATTCATATAATGTTATTGTTATACATTATTTTATTGTTATTGTTATACATTATTTTATTGTTATTGTTATACATTATTTTACTGATCTCTTGTTTCTTTGTTCTACATTATTGCATCGTTTTATCCAGAACGAAATAACAGTAAAAGCATTGAAATATATCTTAGGGACAAAAACATCTTAACAGGGCGGAATCGAAATCAGCCGTCTCATCGAGATGCCTTTGTCCTTAACCAGGAAGCCCTACATGACCGCGAACAGAAAGAAAAATCGTGCAATATTGCTTTGTCTTTTTTAAATGGATGGATCTGTTAGAGACTAAAATTTGTTGATTTTTGAGGTTGTTGAAGACCTACCGTCTTATTACTTTCTGTGATGTCGCTTCTGACTAACCCTCGGTGGCTGAAGATCGAGAAGCTCGTCAACATTTAATAGTCTCCTTCCCTCCATTGTGTAGAGACGATGAATAGCTACCTAATGAATAGCTAATAGCTACCTTTGAGTTAATAAATATTGTAATTTCATTCGAAAAAAATTATCTTATCTTTAAAATAATCATTCATCCGAGAAAAAAATCAGTTTTGCCATAAGAAAGTTAACTTTTTAAAGCAATTCTCTATTTTAGAATGAGACGCTCTTTAAACAATTTTAGGATGCATAGTGTCAACCTCGAACATAAATTCATTGCAGAGAATCGAGTTCTATACATAGATTCCATTTACCGGGTGGAAAGCCATATTAGACATTGGAGAATCATCTTGGAGTCATGATTGTGATTGACTCAAAAAGGTACTTACTGCCAATCCTTCGCTCACTTCTCGAAGCAGCATTTCCATAGAAGGCAAGCGGAGAGGGTTTAGGAGAGTTCGATACAGCTTGTATTGATCATTTAATACGAAGAAAAGCTGATGCGTAAATGATTTTTTGTTCCCTTTCATTCAACTTTTAATTCATTTGTTTATCATTTTCATTAAATAATTTCATTTTTTTGTTTGTAATTTTTTTATTCAGAATTTTTTTGTTTATAAATTTTATCTTTTTAAAAAATGAAGCCGATGTCATGAGATTAACATTCTGTTTGATTTTTCCTGTCAATCTGTCAAGTCTCCACCTTCTAGCTGGTCTTCATTTCTTTAAACTTCTTGAATAACCAAGAATATTTGGGTGCCAACAGGTGCGCCTAAGTCGATAGACCTTTTTTCAACATTACTGAAAAAAGCTTAAAAGTTTTCGTTCTGAAATTAATTAATGACTTTTGATGAAATTATATTTTCAAAAATAGTATTTGGTGGTTTTTTGAATCAACCTGCTCATGAAAAATTAATATTTCAAAGGTTGAAAGGGCAAGGTAAACAAAATTCTAGAGGCTATAATTCACCTTTCGAAAAAGGTTCTCAGGTACTTCAGATATTTTTTTATGAGGACTGCATGTATATCTTCAAACTGATCTCAAAAATTTTCGCCATGATTTTGAACAAAAAAAAATTCATGCTTAGTGTAATGGAGCGTTAAAATTCAACTTTTCACTTTGCTAAGTGATTTTCTGCTAGGTACTTTTTTTGAACGCTCCAATGTCTCACCACGAAAACATGGACTACGGTAAAGAGAAAGAACACATGCATTCTAATGGAGCGTTAGAATTCGCGAAAACATAATGAAACATAACGATATCCCGTTTTTTTCGAATTGCGTGAACGTCTTGTTCTAACCTAAAATGTGTACAATTAGAGAGAGAAATATAACGTTCGAGACATGAGCAGCGATGTCTTTTTTTCTTGCAGCGAGAGAGTTCAAACGGGATATCGTTATGTTTCATTATGTTTTTGCGAATTCTAACACTCCATTAGAATGCATGTGTTCTTTCTTTTTACCGTAGGCATGTTTTCGTGGTGAGACATTGGAGCGTTCAAAAAAAATCCCGAGCAGAAAATCACTTAGCAAAGTGAAAAGTTGAATTTTAACGCTCCATAAGAGGAGTACTTTTCAAAAGCTCTAAGAACGGAAGACACAACTTATTTCCTATCGATAATTTTGTGTGCGTTAACATAGTAGGGTAAAAATCAGAGTGCTGCCTTATTATACGGTTCTACTTAAAATAATTTAATTTTTAAGAGCATCTTCTATGTTAAGAACCGTTCTTCAGAGTTTTTAGTGGTTACTTTACCTCGGAAATTAACATCCTTTAAAAACTAATATCCTTCATAATATCCTTCATAAAGTAGAAATTTCGCACCTGCTTGGAAGGCAGAACACTGAGTCCAAGCGAGCGAGAAAGTCTCAGCTTCTGCTTGTAGGAAGGCGATGTCGGCATCTAAAACAATAGTACGTTCATCACAATAAAATAGATCGCTCAGAGCCTCGATGAATTTGTTGACAGAGAGGAGTTTGAGAAAACTTGAAAATAGGCATAGAAGAAAGAAAGGAAAAATAAGGAGAAGAACTTATCGTCTGAATAATCAATAAGTCAATTTTACCTGGTCTCTTGGAAAATGCTATTTTCTAAATTAGCTCCGATGAAAAAATTAGCTCCGATAACAACAAAACTCCACCCTCAATTTATGTATTATTTTTTGCTAAGAGCCGTCGAGAAGCAAATTTAAATTGTAAAATATAAGAGAAAAAATGAATATATGTAGCATAAAAAAACAAACGAAGAATATATTGGTGAAGCCCTCTTTTTTCACTGAATGAAGGTCCTCTCTAATTTGCTCAACTTTGGAAAAAAATTATGAGTATAACGTGGCCATCTTCCATTAGCTCTTTTTGAGTATTAGGAACAATCTGTAAAAGAACTCGGACTAAAGTAGACTAAAGTAAACCTTGTTCTCAGTCATAGATCAACCCTCGCCAAACTTTTCCTACTAGTTGCATGTTGTGAGTCACGTGCATGGCAAGCGGAAGAGCATGATTCTTCAAAAGAATAACTATAACAATAAACAAATACACATTGTGTAAAAACGGGTAAGAACGTTAAGCATGCGAAATCGCTTTTGGAAGCATGTAATGCGTTCCGTATTGGATCACATGATGAGAAAAATTTATAAGGAGATTCAGAAATAAAAGCCACGGTCCAAAAAAACGTGCCCAATAAGACTGTCCCCCACTCCTCTCCTTCGTTAAGTTTTGATGCGCTTGCTGACGAGCTTTTGCCAGCCTCTGAAGGGCGTCCAGGTCGATGCCTCGAGAAAATTTTGAAGAGGTCGCAACGTATCTGGAAATCAGTACTTTATTGATTGTTTGATTATTTAGTGACCTATTTCTCCACGAAGTTAAAGCTCCCCTTTTCAGAGCTTGCTCTTAGCTATTACTACTACATATATGACCCGTTGGGTAGAGCACACGTATCGCGGTTTTGAAGTCGTGGGGTCGGTTCTTTTAAAACTGAGAAAAATAGCAGACTTTTCGAGAGAAAAAAATCCGATAATTTTTCCTCAAAACTGTTCAACTTTATTACTCATAAAATGAATGTAATAAAAAGTATCAAAGAAGATGTAAGAATAAATGGTAAATGAATCAAAAGATGACCATTTAATACTCCTACAGCACGAATGCATACCACTTCGGTATGACCATGGACCATTCGAACTCTGCTCGGTACAACAACTGCTAAAGTTGATGGAATCACGGTTATATAAGCTTCAGTACATATGTCAATTTTTGAAAACTAGAAACTAACTTTCCCATGTGCTGTAGCTGTTCCAACTCCTGTATGCTGTGTCTTCCCTGGGGGGTGGTGAGCCGCCGCACCCCGTACGGTAGGTATAGGGCGGTGTTGAGGTCATCCAGAAGACTGTCGATGGTGCGATACCGGCTTTTTGAGACTGGTAGGCGGACGCCCTACAAAAAACGCTATGTTAGATATATGAAGTACTTATAATGGTTATATCGGTGGAATTAGAAAAATATGTGTCATGTGGTAACAAGTTTGCTAAGGGGTAAAATCTATTTGGCTATGTTCGATCCCGCGCTGTAGAATAACTTTTCCAGTGTGTTACATTGGTCTCATAATTATTACCACATGTATTAATGAGTAGTAAAAAATGAGACACAGTCGAAAAGAGTTTGTATGCATAATCAAACAAAGATGCTTCCAAGTTTTTTTCAATTGTGTATGTTTTCTGAGGAAATAAACTGATAATCTAAAACCAAATACTTATTTGGTAAATGTGAAATCAAAGATGATCTTATTCACCGATACTGCAACTCAATCGGTCATTCAACCAAGGGAAATAAACCAAAACCCAGTTCATCAGCGAGTTCAACAGCCATGATTTTGAATATGAAGTTAATCGTTTGGAGGATCACATCACAAAAAGAAGACACCAGCTAAACTCATGAAATAATTTACAGAACATAATGACAGAAAGCAGTATAATCATTAGCATTTGCTTACGTTTTTCAACTGGGGAAGGTAGGATGGAACCTGAAATGTTTCTTTTAGACTAACAACTTCGGTACAATTGACATCTGTGAAAAGTAATCAGAAGAGTTTAATATTTTCCAAGAACAAGGACTGAATACTGAATTTGGAGCATTACAAGATCTCTTGTAGAGTTCACGCGGCTTGTATGTATGTGCATAAAATAAGTGTAGAGTCCGTTTCCATTGTTTTTCGGTTAGCCCGTACATATGTTCACTATATCGAAAAAAGATGTTTCAAATGCTCAAAGAAAACACGTTTACTAAGAAATTGTCTAATTATCATTAAATCACTATTTCTCGACGATTTTTGATTCAACCGTTATCTTGAATGCATATGTATATTTGAAAGGACAAAATTAGGAGTTGAATCACTTTTTAGGCTGTATAAAGCGCGTTTTAGCTTCGAATAAACTATGGCAAGAATTGTTTTTGTGTTTATTTACTCGATCAAGTTTTATTGCGTCTGCTAATTTGTTTTAATTTTATTTTCAAATGTTTGTTCTGAACAGAAATGTGTAAATAGATTACATAACTTATCAATGTTTCACAGTTTATTCAGTGTTTCATTCGTCATAATAAGAAAATAAAACCAATAAAGGTTCCCAGGGCAACCGCTCAACCGTCGGAAGAAGCCTCAGCGTCTACGTGACTCAGTATAGGAAAATGTGGTAAAATAAACAAATATCCAGACTTTAAACTATGCCGACATCTAAATTTAAATTTTAAGGCGAAAACTTTCACCGGATGTTCTACAATAGTTATCGATCACCCACTAATATACAGGAAACTTGACTTATCAAAATTTAAAACAGTGAGTCGCCAGGCTGGCGATTCGGCTATGCCTTCGAATTTTGCTGCACAAATCGGTGTTGACCAGAAACTTTCATTTTAACGCGTTCCGTGAAAAAAAAATTGTTCCTTTTTTTCAATTTGACAGTGACTGGTTTCTATTTGACAGTGACATTGAGAGATTAGTTCTCTTCATGACAATTTGACAGTGACATTGATAGATTCCTTCTCTTCATGACTTATTTCTGGATGAAACATTGTTTATTTATCTCAATTAACTAATTCGGGAATCTGAAGCGAATGTGCACGAGAATACAATGATTTAAGCCTCGAGGCACTAAAAATAGTTTTTTTTTCATATACTTTTGATTCAAAGTAAGAAGAAGTATTGCAAGAAAACATACATTCACATTCATTTACTTTTTTATTTTATTTTATTAGTATTTTTAAAATTAGTTTTTGCACTTGCTCTGATGTATGAAGGAGGAATAGAAACACGCACATTATTGTTTCCGAGGTAACCCTTTTTAAGAAAAGATTTTCTGCATTCTGTCTATTCTATTCCCATCAATGAGCTTTCTCTTCAAATTTTTCTTCATTTGATTAAGTTCAATTAATTGTTTTCTTTTCATCTCAAAAATCATTTTCTCCGACGAGCCTAAGAAGGAAAAAAAACCCTCTCTGCTCAAAGTAAACTGGATTAGCAGGAAAATGCTGTTTTGCCTAAAATAGCAAAAACCAGGAAAGTTTTATACAGAATTTTTTTTGGTGAAAAAGTAAAGTACTTAGAAGATTATTCAGAAAATATGCATCTCATTTATACCTACAAAATACAGGGCGAGCAAAGGTCTGTTTCGCCCCTGAGCACAGACAGACCTTGACACTCTCTGGGAGGGGCTCATCATTTAGTGCCTATAGAGATTTATTGTGAAAAATGATGTTAATGTATTATAAACTTGTAAACAAAAACAATAAAAAAACAATCAGAACAAAACCATTTTTAATTAAACGAATTAACTAACTATTAACTAACTATAACATTGTTTAAGTTTTATCTTAATAACTAAAAACTTAATATTAAATTAAACAAAATGAAAAGTTTTGTAAATAATCAAAGATATTGATGAACAATAATTCAAAAATAATAATAAATAAAGAGAGGAATATGAAGATGATGGTGTTAAAGGATAAGGGAGTTTGAATGATGATGATCTCTATATGAAAGAAAGTCAATCAAGAAAATGATCTTTATTTAAAAAAGTAAGTCATAGATCCTTGAATTTATTTTTTTGAAGATATGAAAATTGTGTGAAATTCATTATTTCAATTAAAAAAGTAATAATGATAATGTAAATAATGTTACTCTTCTTCTTCTTCCTCGCGCTTGTTCCCGCCTCGCGGCAGGGTACGCGCTCCCCTGAGATGCAGGACAGACCTATCCTGGTAGAACCAGTGGCTGCCTGCTAGATGTGATGCTAGTGTGATGTTGTTGTTGTTGTAGCCGATAGATCTTCTATTCGGCATCGTCTTCGGTGATCGGTAGTTTTAGAAACCTTGCAGCTTCTACTGGGTCGGTCCAGAGAGACCAAGCCGTCAAACTAGTCGGCCTATCTGGACAGGAGAAAAGGTGAGTCGTTGTGTGTCCGGGTTCGTCGCAGTCCGGACATCTGTCCACGGTTGTGGAGTCAATTCTGGACATATAGCTTCGCAGAAATGGGCTATATCCAGACCGTAGCTGGGCGAGTGTTCGTCTTGTAGATCTCGGAAGATTTCTCTCTTCTCTGGAGATAGGCGGTGGTGGGTATCCTCCCAGTACCACAGGCGGTGAGTATTTGTTTTTCACCGCTGTGACTGTATCCGTGTGTATCTTCTTTATGTCTTCACGGTACGCTTCTTCTGTCTTCACTTCTTTATCTTCGTCAAGGAATGGAGTGATGCAGTTTTGGTGTTCACTGAAAAGGGATCTCGCCCTCTTCAACTGTCTGGGAGGAGGTGGCATCTTGGTTGTGTCGTGATCAATGTGGTCTCGTTTATGTAGCCGAAGGAGGAATTGCTTGCACAGCATGTCGTTGTGAGGCTTCACCGGGAGGACTTCGGATTCAATATGGAGATGATCTATCGGTGTCATCTTGACGCATCCTGTTGCCGCTCTCAGAGCAACATTTTGGGCAGCTTGAAGTTCTTTCCAATGGCTTTCGGAGAGATTCGGAGACCATATTGGCGCGGCGTAGTTGATAACTGGTCGGCCGACGAATTTGTAGGTAGTCAGCAAGAGTTCTTTTTCCTTTCCCCAGGAAGCTCCAGCAAGTGCACGTAATGCTGCATTCCGGTTTCGGAGTGTCGTCCTCGTTTTCTTCGCATGAGATCCGAAAGTGTACATCGTGTCGAATGTGACGCCTAGAATTTTGAAGGAGCGGACAGTTGGAACAGTGATGTTGTCTATGCGGATGTCGAGTTGCTGATTGACCTCCCTGCTATTCAGCGTGAATAGCATTGCCGCACTTTTCTCTGCTGCTAATTTCAGTCGTCTGGAGTCGAACCACTGTGCTAGTTCGTCGAGGTAGCTGTTGATTTTGTTGCATATTGGAGCGATGTCGGACCCTTTGGCAAAAATAGTGCAGTCATCAGCATATGAGACGAGTTCGATCTGTTCCGGAAGTAAAGGGATATGTGACAGGTAGTGGTTGAAGAGAGTTGGTGACAGTACACCACCTTGTGGAACTCCAGCACGGAGTTTACGTTTCTTGCTTTGGATTCCACGAAATTCGACGTAGGTTTGTCGTCCTCTCAAGTAGCCACATATCCATCTTCCTATTTTGTCTGGTAGCGATGCATTTGCAATATCTTCGATCAAGATGTTGTGGTCCACGCAGTCGAAAGCTCGGCTGAGGTCTAAGGCAACTGCTACTGTACGACTAGCCGGTTTCTTCTCGTTGAGTCCTCTGGCAATGTAGTCGTTGAACGTGTGAAGAGCAGTCGTAGTGGATCTATCTTTGGTGAACCCGTGTTGATGTTTTGCTGGAGGCATCGCTTGTTGTATGTATGGAAGAAGCAGACGTTCAAGAACTTTTGCGACTGGTGAGAGGAGGGAGACTGGACGGTAAGATGACGACATTTCTTCTGGTTTCCCTGCTTTCAGAAGATGTATTACTTTGGCCAGTTTCCAAACAGATGGGATTTGGCTGGTTCTTAGGCTGTTGTTGTATATCGATGTCAGGAAACGGTGGGCATTGGGACCAAGATGTTTGAGGTGAATCATAGTAATTCCGTCAGGGCCAGCGGCTTTACTAGACTTGCTTCCTTTTATTGCCTTTGAAACTTCAGATTCTGAAAAAAAGGGCTGAGTGATCATCTTGGGTCGCCGTAGGTCTCTTCTTGCGCGTCTAGCAGATTTGGTTGGATGGACTTTGCTTGCTGGGGTGAACTGTTTATTGAAAGCGTTGGAAGCCTCTTTTCGATTGTAGACTGGGATTCCCGAAAAATTGATAGCGCGGTTGTTCTCCTTTTGAGTGGGATATACAATAGATCGGACAGTGGTCCAAAGTCGTTTGGCTCCTTCTTGTAGATTCATCGTCTGAAGGTAGCGTTGCCATTTGTTTTTTCTGTATTCGTCAACTTTTTGCTGGATCATCTTGTTCAGTTCTCGGATTTTGGGGTCAGCGGCGTTTTCTTCGCGGAGTCTATCTCTCTCATCTGCTAGCAAGGCGGCGTCAGGGAAGCCGGGGCGAATGTTTGGAATACGTCCTTTGGGCACGTAGCGGCGGTCTGCGGAGAGTATCGCTTCGCGGAATTTTCGCTCAGCTTCGAAGATATTAGAGAAGGAGTTTTCTCTAAGCTCCATTTCGCATCTGTCTCGGAAACCTTTCCAGTCAGCTTTCGAGAAATTCGTGTAGCATCTACGTTTAGTCTCTTCTCGGACGATTTGTCTCTGGAGTCGCACTACTATTGGAAGGTGGTCGCTGTTCAAGCCTGTAGAAGCCGTCCAAGTTATGTTGCAGGCTAGAGAGGAGGAAGCGAGTGTAACATCGGGTGAGCTGCTGCATGTTGGAGTAACGCGAGTTGGACTGAAGTCATTCATCACCACCAGGTCTGAGTTGTCAATTGCCGAGGCCAGTTCTACTCCACGCTGATCTTCGTCGATAAGCGCATCCCAGTCTTCATAATGTGCATTTAAGTCGCCGAGAATCAGGCAGTCTTTGAGTTGAAGTAGTCCATCCCAGTTGGGATGGTGGTTCGGCGGGCAGCTGCTGGTGGGGGGAAGGTATACGTTGACCAGTGTTACTTCCTCTTCAGCAGAGCTCGATGCTCTGACATTGATTGCCAGCGTCTCCAGGTGTTCGTCGTTTATGATGTTAGAGAGATCTGTGACACGAAAGGCCACTGACTTATGGAGTATGAACGCAAGACCTCCTCCTTTGTTACGTGTTCTGTCCGATCTGATGACGATGAAGTCGTCGTTCTTCGGGAGTTTTGTTCGATCAGTAAATTTCGTCTCCTGTATGGCTGCAGCTGCGACATCATGTTTCTGCATGTAGTTGATCACTTCTTCTATCTTTCCTCGAAGTCCATTTGCATTCCATTGTAAGATGTTGAAGGTGTTAGTGAAGGTAGTCGAATCGTTTATTGCGGCGGGGGCTCTAGTTGACACTGCTGCTGTTTCACTTGCTGTCACTGTAGTCAACGTTGATGTACTCACAGCATTTTCCAATGTAGTTCGACTTCCAGTCGTTCAAGCTGACCAGTGTTGAGCAGTCCATGTGTAGATGAAGCCAACCATTGCAGTTGGTACATCTCACCATGCCTTTAGACTTCGCCATTCTTTTTGTGCACACGAAACAGTACCAGATCTTTGGGGGACCAGGATTTAGTTCCACGCCGGCTATGATGAGTAGAATCTGGAGCAGCGACGCCGGTGAAGGCCGCTCCACGATCAAAAAAACGATGGTGATTTGATCGAAATTCCATTCGGATGGTTTCCTGTCTTTGGCCACTCGAAAGTGGGTGTTCTCCCGGCGAAGACGGACCAGGCGTGGAGAACATGCTAGTGTGATTAGCAGCAGTGGGGAGAGTCAGATTCGTGCATGAGCACTACCAACATTTCTTAACCTCTTGGTTTGGGTGGATCTGTCCGGGGTGGGAGTCGAACTCGGGACTCTTCGCACAATGGTCTATCACACTACCACTATGCCACGCCCGGACCGCAATGTAAATAATGTTACTAAGAACAATATATATCAAAAGAAGTAAATGCATCATCATAAGGTATTTATCACACTATAGTATAATTTTCTGTTGAGAAGTTTTATGAAATTTTGAACAATGATATTATTATTGATAGTATATTTCAAGGATAACCTAGAATTGAGTACAAAAGTTTAGATTAACCGTGAAAGTATCAAAATTTCCGGATAATTGTTTTCTTTGTATCGGATTATGAGTCCATGAATTTTTTTAAAGAAATCAGTCAATTTGGTAGAATTTTTCGCGAACTTTAAGGTTTCGCTAAATATCGTTTTCCGTCCCATATTTTTAGAAGATAAATGATAATGAGGACTTGAGTACTTCAAAGTTATAGAAATTTAGTTTAAGTCCTTCGCTATCACTGGTTTCAATATGTAGATCTATAAATTTTCTAACTAGATTATCACTGCTTTATTTTGTTTTGGTTTTTTTTTTTGCAAAAAGATAGTTTGTAGTATGCAACCTTCAACCAGACATCTCATTCTTAAGCGACGAAGACGAGACAGTTTAATGAGGGAAATGCAGAAAAGATATGAACTGGTCTGCCACAACTTAATTCCCCTCTGCCGCACGTTTAATCTTTATGAGGTGACCTCAATAGCCACCTCAGAGAAACTAGGTCGTAGTTCCATTTTGAAAATCATCGACCTGAGAGTCTTACACAGATTTTCCTTTTATCAATTCGGTGTAAGACGAGAAAGTACACAAGTAAAAGTACACAACACTGAGCTACGGAAAGTCGAGCACTTCAAGTATATGGGTTCTCAAATATCCACAGCCGCTTTCAGTGCCAGAATCAACGCAGCATGGCTCAAATGGAGGGAATCGACTGGTATCCTATGCGACAGACGCATGTCTGATCGACTGAAAAGTAAGATCTATAAATCAGTCGTACGACCAGTTGCTCTATATGGACTCGAATGCACTCCTTCAATAGCAAAGACCCAGCAGATGCTCCATGTAATGAAAATAAAGATGGAGCCTCGGAGTCACCCGGAAAGACATGATTCGCAACGAAACGATAAGAGCTCGTTTTGCAGTTGCCCCATTACCCGAAAAACTCAGAGAGTCCAGGCTTAGGTGGTACGGACACATGCTGAGATCCAATCCTGACTCCGTTCCCAAGACTGCTTGGAACATAGAAATCCAGGGTAGAAGACCAAGAGGTAGACCGAAGCTTATATTGAGAGAACAAGACATGGCGGCTATCGGGCTGATAGCCGAAGACGCCTCGAATCGTATGATGTGGCATAGTGCTATCTACACAGCGGACCCCGCTCTTCAGCGGGAATAACGCTAGGAAGAAGAAGGTGTAAGACGAGAAAATTCGGACATTGTCAAAGGGAGGACAAAGAAAGAAGTTGAAAGGCCGTTTGTTATTTGTACCAAACAAGAAACACACTTATAACACACCTTCACTGTTTAAGTCTATGGACAACATTTTCAGTGTTAATGGCAGCTGTGTTATAAGTGTGTTGCTTGTTTGGTACAAATAACAAACGGCCTTTTGATTTTTTACCATTCTACGAAATGCTACTAATTACGGACTGTTAACACATTGCACATTAATCGTTGAAAATTAGGCTAGCATATGAAATCTCTACTTCTCCAACTTTATGGTCTATTTTCCATTCTCTAGCACCGCTCGTTGTTTACTTCGTAGTTTTAAAGAAAGTTCGTAAATGAAACAACGAGCTCACGCTCTTTTGTGTGACCTAACTTTTTCTGTGTTGTTAACACTGAGAAAAACAAAAGTTCCTGTTTTTGACAACAAGCTAGGTGGCCGGTCCACGATCGGTCACCTAGTGAAAACAGAGATTGAACGTGCGGCTAAAGTTCAGATTCGAAAATTCTGCAGCGACTCCAATCTCCATAAGATGAGATGATCGGTGAGATCATTTCATGCGCGAAACGATCGTCAAGTGAAATTTCAATACTGATGTCATTTAGCACGGGGAAATAGGTTCTGAAAATTTAGATCATTCTATCTCTGATCTTTTTACGAGACAAAGGCGCGGCTGCTAATTTAATTAGTTTTTACTATGAAAAAGTGAGTAATCCAGAAAAATTACTCGACTGCAGACCGAATTTTCTTTATTTGATTATTTGTTTAGCACTGCGCAACAAAATATAAAAGGCACTTTATGAAAACATTTAAATTCTTAATTATTCATTTGTTTACTGAAATCAAACTGTACAATTTCTTAAAACCATTATTGAACTTTAAAAAATACGAACTAACTCAAAAAATGCGAATAAATTTTACGTAAAGTTTTTTCATTTGAAGACGCAAAGTGTACAGTATATTTTTCTATCTAAAAATTTTTTTATTAATTCAATCCTTGTTTGTTAATCTTGGTGCAAATAAACTATTTTATGAGACCTTAAGAAAGTTGTTTATGAGACCTTAAGAAAGTTGTTTATGAGACCTTAAGAAAGTTGTTTATGAGACCTTAAGAAAGTTGTTTATGAGACCTTAAGAAAGTTGTTTATGAGACCTTAAGAAAGTTGTTTATGAGACCTTAAGAAAGTTGTTTATGAGACCTTAAGAAAGTTGTTTATGAGACCTTAAGAAAGTTGTTTATGAGACCTTAAGAAAGTTGTTTATGAGACCTTAAGAAAGTTGTTTATGAGACCTTAAGAAAGTTGTTTATGAGACCTTAAGAAAGTTGTTTATGAGACCTTAAGAAAGTTGTTTATGAGACCTTAAGAAAGTTGTTTATGAGACCTTAAGAAAGTTGTTTATGAGACCTTAAGAAAGTTGTTTATGAGACCTTAAGAAAGTTGTTTATGAGACCTTAAGAAAGTTGTTTATGAGACCTTAAGAAAGTTGTTTATGAGACCTTAAGAAAGTTGTTTATGAGACCTTAAGAAAGTTGTTTATGAGACCTTAAGAAAGTTGTTTATGAGACCTTAAGAAAGTTGTTTATGAGACCTTAAGAAAGTTGTTTATGAGACCTTAAGAAAGTTGTTTATGAGACCTTAAGAAAGTTGTTTATGAGACCTTAAGAAAGTTGTTTATGAGACCTTAAGAAAGTTGTTTATGAGACCTTAAGAAAGTTGTTTATGAGACCTTAAGAAAGTTGTTTATGAGACCTTAAGAAAGTTGTTTATGAGACCTTAAGAAAGTTGTTTATGAGACCTTAAGAAAGTTGTTTATGAGACCTTAAGAAAGTTGTTTATGAGACCTTAAGAAAGTTGTTTATGAGACCTTAAGAAAGTTGTTTATGAGACCTTAAGAAAGTTGTTTATGAGACCTTAAGAAAGTTGTTTATGAGACCTTAAGAAAGTTGTTTATGAGACCTTAAGAAAGTTGTTTATGAGACCTTAAGAAAGTTGTTTATGAGACCTTAAGAAAGTTGTTTATGAGACCTTAAGAAAGTTGTTTATGAGACCTTAAGAAAGTTGTTTATGAGACCTTAAGAAAGTTGTTTATGAGACCTTAAGAAAGTTGTTTATGAGACCTTAAGAAAGTTGTTTATGAGACCTTAAGAAAGTTGTTTATGAGACCTTAAGAAAGTTGTTTATGAGACCTTAAGAAAGTTGTTTATGAGACCTTAAGAAAGTTGTTTATGAGACCTTAAGAAAGTTGTTTATGAGACCTTAAGAAAGTTGTTTATGAGACCTTAAGAAAGTTGTTTATGAGACCTTAAGAAAGTTGTTTATGAGACCTTAAGAAAGTTGTTTATGAGACCTTAAGAAAGTTGTTTATGAGACCTTAAGAAAGTTGTTTATGAGACCTTAAGAAAGTTGTTTATGAGACCTTAAGAAAGTTGTTTATGAGACCTTAAGAAAGTTGTTTATGAGACCTTAAGAAAGTTGTTTATGAGACCTTAAGAAAGTTGTTTATGAGACCTTAAGAAAGTTGTTTATGAGACCTTAAGAAAGTTGTTTATGAGACCTTAAGAAAGTTGTTTATGAGACCTTAAGAAAGTTGTTTATGAGACCTTAAGAAAGTAAGTTGTTTATGAGACCTTAAGAAAGTTGTCGTGTCCTATTGAAGAAAAAAAATTAAACAAGAAAAGACCGAAAAGCGTGAGCAAAAATTTGGAAAGAGAACATATAAAATAAGAGAGAATGAACTCGGTACAAGACTGCTAATAACTGTCAATTGATCAAAAAGTCAATATACTGTTATTTAAAATAACAAACTCCAAACTTAAAACTCCAAACTCCAGTTCTGTTTCATTTTCAAGAAATACATGATGGTTAGCTAATGATTCATAACAATCACTCGAGAAGACGGAAGATGAAACAAGCGGCTCTAAGAAAAGAATGAGAAAGGAGCAGATTGATTTTAGAAGATACAAGTCATGAAGAGAAGCGTTATGAAGTTGGAAGTCATCTCAAAAACCAATGAAAGAATGACTCATGATCTGTTTTTGGACAACGTACCGAAAAATTGTGATCGCCATCTTTGTAGAAGAAAACTGTTTTGGCAGAGTAAGGTCGGGAGAAAGTTCGATTCTCATTGTCATACGTGCGAATCATTCCATTCACGGGATCGGGCACGTTGGGAAGAGTCATTCCACGCTGCAAGTTAAACATTCAAAGTATTACTCCGGAAAAAAAGAACATTTGATTGTTTTTTTTCTAAAACTCAACTTGCATCTACTGACTTAGTAGAGCTTTAAAACTTTCCACTTTTCAAGGAAGTTAAACTATTTATGTTTTGAAATGACCTAAACAACTCATACATTTTCAGCATTTTCCTGCAAACAAACTCTGCTTCTTCATTCAAATACTACCGGTAACCTAGGTTAGTTAGTTAATAGAAATAATTGCTAAACATTGTACCTAGTACACGGGATCAATAAGCGTCGGTAAATGCCCTTAGGAAATGACTTCTTTGATTGTTTGTAGGTGAGAAACTCGCCCACACTTCTATTTCTAATTTTTTCTTCTTTTTTGTTTAGTCTGGATATGGAAAATCGTATTTTTCGTTCACGTACTTGTCCTTGAACATAAAAAAACCCAAACGGTAGTTTTTTCATTTTGTGAGAGCTCGACCTCGCATACACGCTTGAAACGCTTCGAGATTGTATTTTTCTCATGGCCAACTTTTTCCCACGTTGGATACTCGGGAAAATACATATAATGTAAGTTTTGAGAAGAAAAAAGAACGGAGGAATCCAGGAACGAATAAACAGAATAATAAAGCAGCTTGCCAAAGGTGGAAGCCATTGTAACTTTTTTGTGAAGATGGCAGATCATGTAGCGAATCATCTCTTTTTTTCGCGCTGATTCACACCTCCAGGGGGAAACGCACTGCCCTTATTCAAGGTTTAAATCTAATGGAAACTTGGTACTGTTTCCTGGGTCACTGTTTGTTTCCTGGGTCACTGTTTGTTTTAAGCAGAGGCGAGAAGGTGAGAAGAAGAGGTGAGAGAAGCGATTCCTGCTAACTATTCGAACTGAGTGAATGTGATTGGGATAAGGTCGAGAGTCGGAACCAATCAACAAGAAATTATCGTTGCACCACACCCGGTTTATTCCTTTAATTAAATTTTTGTACTGAGCTCAAAGCCCGAATTAAAACTTAACACCAACAAACGAGAAGCAACCATTCTGATATCAAGATGGTAAATTAGAGAAAAAGAGAGATTAAATGAAAATAAAGATCGAGAAAGGAAGAGGGAGATAGAGAAAAAAAAGTAAAACCTATTGGGCTGTACTTGAACTATAATAAAGCGCTTTCTGTTGCCAATTTCAGTGATCATGGTTTCCTTTTTTATTCAATTTTTGTATTCCAGTTGAGAGCGGGCTGTACAACTTCCCTTCCGAGGTATCGTGAACTTTATAATCAACCAACAGTCTCACCTCAAGGTAATAATGAAGCGCTAAAAAATAGGTTCGACAGCTTGGTAAAACAGTAGCGACAAAATGAAATAAAAATATAGATTTAAGTTTTCATTAAAAAGCTGAACAGGAGTTTATACAAATAGCTCGTATTTTTTCATTCACTCTATGCGTAAATCAAATGAGCATTGTGGGTAGTCAACTCACGTATGTGTACATGTTGTAATTGCGCAGAGGGACGTGAAGAAACTTTTTTGTTACAGTAAAAAAGAATTCTCTTCAGGCAGAAGCGTTTGACTGTAGTGTTTCACTGTGCAGCAGGTATCGAAGCCGAGTCTTTGAGAGAATCCAGTGAAGGCGTAAAAATCCTGCTCATGAATACTGAGGAAGTAGGCGGAAATGAAGCACTATCCCGTATATACATTGATTTCCTTTTGTATATGTCGCCTTTTTGCTGAGAGAGAGAGAGAGAAAGAGAGAGAGAGAGATGAGGTAGAGACATAAAGAAGAATAAAGAGAATGAATAGAGAGGAAGAGCAAGAGAGAAAGAGACAGGTAACGAATTCATTGAAAGCGAAAAAACCATTCGTAAATCTTGAAGCCATCCGAAAGGAAAATATGGTGAAAGAGAACAATTTGGTTGATTTATAGAATATTCGAAGAAGCGCAGTCGAGTTGATGAATCATTAGTATCTCGGAGAGAGAAGTTAAAACTCACAGAGTCACAGAGAAAATATTATCAGCTGGGATAGCGAAAGTGAGGTACTTTTTCGGTTCATCGGGTTTTCGCGTCGCGGTCGCGTCGCGGCCCCCTTCGCGCCGTACGGCCTCGTTAGCTAAGCCGTACGACCTCGTTATCGTAAACTTTTACTAAGCCTAAGCGTTTTTTTAATGTAAAAATAACTTTTTGATGTAAAAATAAAACGCGAAGGGAACCGCGACGCGAAAACCCGATGAACCGAAAAAGTGCCGAAAGTGAATATTATATTTGATGAATCATTATTTTTTTTAGAGATGAGAAAAACATTCAAGTCAAGACATGTTCCTTGAAGGAATCTGACAGCATGAAAGGGGTTGTAGAAAAAGAGAGCTCTGTGATATTCATGGGTAGAGAAAGAATAGAATTTGAGACGAAAACGCTACTATTTAACATGTAATGCGAGATAATTAGTGTATTTTGTGAATGAAAAGATGCCGAGTGAAAAAAGGCTTCTTTATGCGGATAAATTCTTTCATAAGAGAAGAATAACACAACAACAAAAAACTAGGAAACCTTTAAAGAAGCCCTGATAACTCTAATGAAGCTCTTTTCTTTTTCATCTAGTAACTTATTGCTACTAAAAGCTTCTCTGATGTTCCTCATACGTGAGTGATAAACAATTTTTGAGAACGCAAACAATTCTGCGTTTAATTCTTTCTTAATATTCCTACCATTTTTCACGTAAATAAAAATTGTTTCTTTTTTGCCATATCTTAATATTTTTACTTCTTCTTGGCAGCCTTCCGTTCGGCTCGGGTTAGGTTTTTTTCAAAAATATGCCACCTTGAAGCGGTATATTTTGAACCTTTGAAAAAATTTCAATATTTCCTTCACGCATTTTCAAATGCACCAAAACCTAAAGGTGCTCGATTTCCGGTGATTGATGTCTCTGTCATAGATACATACATACATAGCGCGTTACTAGTGATGAAAAACCCTTTTAGAATCGGAGGAAAATAAAAGTTTAATTTTCAAGACTACCATTTTTTAACATTTATTTTTACTCTCACCAAAGTCAAATTCCAAGCTTTTCTCATCTTTTGCCTGCCTTTTTCTGGCCAAATATAATTTTCAACCCTCTCTGATTTTTTTAAGGTGGAGTGCACTGGTAGACTAGATAATAGAGTTTACCTACAACAGCCTATTAACTCAATTTTTTTCATTCTAGGTGCTTGCGTCGGTGCAAATTACAAAGTAATTCTTATCACGAAAACCTTTTATTCTTGTTCTTTGCTTCGGTGTAGTTCAGATAGACACCTATACGAGCCTCTCATTTATATTTGGATTGAGAACATTTTGCGGGAAAAAACAAGTACTTTTGTAGAAGAAACCATAACCTGCGAGCTAAATGAAGACTGGATACTGTATGGTGTGAGATCCCTGAAGACTGGATACTGTATGGTGTGAGATCCCGAAGAGAAGACTAGATACTGTATGGTGTGAGATCCCGAAGAGGGGCATCGAACATAAACCTGTAATTTACATCGAGGCTTCGAATTCTTGTGTTCTTTCATTTTTCAAACTTTAAGTTACACAGTTTAAAGGCAGTGATGCCTGGTTAAGATGACAAATAATTGAGCTATCTCACAGAAAAAAAAGCTAGTTCAAAAAAAGAATAATTCTGGAATTAAGCTCCATTCATGACGCAATCGCTTAAAAAGCACGCGTGACTAAGAGAACAAGGCATATGAGCCTTCCATTTAACATTATCGCACGGAATAGCAATGTGTCCCCGTGGTGTAATGGTAACGCGCGCTCCCGGTTTGAGTCGAGATGGCTGGGTTCGAACCCGCCCGTTGGACTAGCTTTTTTCTGTGCGAAAGTTCAATTATTTGTTCATTCATTATTCATTCATTCATTCATTCAATTATTCCTTCACTAACGCATCCCTTGATTCATTCATTTTTCGTTCCTCATTTTCATACCCAATATCAAAATTTTTAAATTATGCGTTTTCAGGTAAATCAAGCATGAAGTGGTATGAAGGGCTGAAAGAAACATATCAAACAAACAAATAACTTTTTAAACAACAAAAAAACTCAGAACGAAAAATACGTACCGTAATCATGACAAAAGAGATTTCATGTTAACGTTTGCTTTATTATGAGGAGAATCTCAGAAAGATTATATAAATTCACATTCAATTACTTGTTTTTTTTGATAGCAAGGTTTTAAGTAGTTCCAAAAAATCTTATTATTTGTTTTGCGATGACATAATCGTCGGGGCTAAACAAGATAAATACATGTGTCTTATAACCTCAATTTTGAAATTAATTGATCTGTTGGTGGATAAGATCAACGAGTCAGTCTCCAAATCACTAAAGCCTATCGTATAAGACACTCGACATGATCTCACAATCAACTCATCAATCATCTCACTGAATATAAGAGATGTTACGCGATGCGGGAAATTTTTTTACAAAGAAAAGCATAGGAATGCCATTTTGTGAAAATTTTCACATTAATACTGCACTAAAAAGGTGTAATAGTACAACTTTTTAGTTTTTTAGTAGTTTAGGAAATTTTCATAACTTACTGTATCAAAGATTATATTGAAATTCTTTATTACCATAGGATAGCTTGTTAGGCCATCGCTTATATGGAATCATGAGATAGGAAGGGAAATGATGTGGAATAATGGGGAATAAGATAATCAATTTTCGTTGGTGTCCACTCTTGTTGTTGACAACAGATAGTTCGGTAGGGTTATGAGATTTGAGAGGTCGATCTCTTCGAGAGCCTGGCCGAATGCTTCGATATCTTGAATCTCTTTGAAATTATCTGTAACTTTATTCCACAAAGCAATTGCCCTAGGAAAGAAAGAATGTGGGTCATTGTATCGTTTAAAGTTCATAAGAGTTAATTTGGAGGTTCGGTCTGATGTGCGGAGATTGGTTTCAGTTCTTAACTTTGGCTCTTTTTTGCATGTCTGACAATCCGCTCTATCAGAAAGTGAACGAAAAACTACCAATAAATCAAAACGGATTCGTCGAATGATTAGTGGATCTAAATTGAATTTAGCGAGACGTTGGGGGGTAGCTCAACCTTTAGTTATGGTAGCTTTAGCGAGACGTTGGGGTAGCGCTACTTCCACAACGAGAAAAAGCTCTTTTTGTAAAAAGTCTTTGAGGGTATTCCAACCTTTTCGATTTATTACTGCGGACTTTCGTGGAGAAAATAATTGTACCATATTCAAGTAGGGGTCTGATGTAAGTGGTGTAAACGGTTTTGTAACCGTTCAAGTCCAGACATCTAAATACTTTAAAAACTTGTAAAATTATACATAGAGTCCTGGCACGTATGATTTCTACGTGTTGCTTGAAGTTGAGCTTAGAGTCCACAAAAATACCTAAGTCTCTGACTAAATTAACGACCTTTATCAGCGAGCTATCAATGAAGTAATCGTTTTGAGATTTCCCTAGACGGTGACAGCTGATTTTCTCGACTGCTAAGGGAAGTTTGAATTCACGTGACCAATTTGAGATATTGTTTATACATAGTTGAAGAGAATCAGAGTCCTCGCTATAAATTTTAAGGTCATCGGCAAACAAGGAAAACTTCACAGTCGAGGTAATACAGCTCTCAATGTCATTGATGAAGCAGAGGAACAAGAGGGGCCCGAGAACTGTCCCTTGGGGTACCCCGCTGAGTACTGGGAAAGAATCAGAGTAGACATTTTCTATGCGAA
The DNA here is from genome assembly GCA_964056735.1 of Allodiplogaster pararmata. NCBI lineage: Eukaryota > Metazoa > Nematoda > Chromadorea > Rhabditida > Diplogasteridae > Allodiplogaster > Allodiplogaster pararmata. The sequence continues at coordinate 15,149,349 of OZ057407.1, forward strand.
CTTTAAATGAACGGTTTTGTAGGAATAAAGTAATTCCGTCTATTAGAGCAACATGAAGTTTCATGAAATGAAGCTTTTTATCAACTCTGAATATATGGTTAATACTCAATGTGGAGCTCTAGCAGTGAATGAGCTCGAAAAATTTGTGAGATGTTTAAAGCAACGTTTTGTTTTTTTGAGAAAAGCTCGCCACAAGGAGAAGGTGTCCTTCATAAGAGCACTTCATAAGAGTTCCATTTCATCTCATTTATTCAATTCATGTATCCGTGCAATGATAGGGGATGAATAAGGCTTCCATACATTAAGAAAAGTAGGGGCTGCGAGAAACAAAACGATGCTAGGTTGGATTGAATACCATTCAAAGGCCAATTGCAGGTACCCTTTGCTACTAAGATGCTCAACTCCACGACATGCATGGCAGTGCCAGGACTAAAAGGACATCAACACCTCTTTTCGGAAGCATCTATTAATCTTCGAAGCGAGCTGCTAACCGGCCACAACAACATGCTGACAATCAAATTGAGAATAGGGCGTTTGAATCTAATTGTTCTTGAATCAAATCATACTTTTTCGCAGTTCGATATGAATAAATAGCAACAGAGCATTTGAAGTTAAAAACTGAAGGAAAAATCAGTTCATTCCAATTGAAAATCATATCTCCTGCTATCCAGTAGATATGATTTATTTTTTTTGAAACACTGGACGAAAACACGGCCGTCTTAATACACCTTCCAACTCTGAAAGAGTCGCCATAGCGACACCTTTACTATGAAAAAAGAGAAAAGTCAAGGGAAGGAGCACAGTGATATGATAGGGCAGTCAGGAGAAAACGTTAAGATACATTGAAATTATGTACCTATTGCTCCACTCCCGATTATTTCACCTGCAATTGGAATGGGACGTTTTGGAATGGAACTATACGACGTTTTCTTTTTTCGCACTCAGAATGACAAACATAAAAGTGAGGGAATGTACTCGAATAACATGAATGACAAACATAAAAGTGAGGGAATGTACTCGAATAACATGAATGACAAACATAAAAGTGAGGGAATGTACTCGAATAACATGAATGACAAACATAAAAGTGAGGGAATGTACTCGAATAACATGAATGACAAACATAAAAGTGAGGGAATGTACTCGAATAACATGTATCTAAAACATCAAGGCTTGCGTTATTAGAATCGAAAGTACTCACAATAGAAAGTAAAATAACGGCAGCTAGTTGAGTTGCTTAGTCAACTAGCTGCCGTTATCACAATAATTTATTGCAATCCATAATGCCTAGCCCTGTTTACGAAGAATTCATTCAAATTTACAAATCCGTGGAAGATAGCATCCTTCCAGAAGGCTTGATGTTCTTTTTCGAGTGCAGGGGCCGTATTCAGGGATCTAAGATGAACTCATGGGTAAATTTTACCCTAGTACATATATTGTAGACCTAAGTTTAACTCAGTTCTGTATTCAGAGAGAAGACGGGTGAGAGCGTCTCAGCTTTCCTACTAAACTTTAATATAAAGTTTACCCTAAAGTCTACTCTCTGAATTCCAGTTTGGCGAAACTACAACTTAGTATAAAGTTTACAACAAATTGTAGTATAAATTTTTGTCTCTGAATACGGCCCCAGCTTTGCCCTAGAATATTGTAGGCCTTCAACTTGTTTCTGCATACGAAACTAAGCTAAACTTAGTTCTACAATTTAATAAGGTAAATTTTACCCCTGTGCTCAACTTAGACCTAGGGTCGTATTCAGAGATCTAAGATGAACTCACGGGTAAATTTTACCCTAGTATATTGTAGACCTAAGTTCAACTCATTTCCGTATTCAGAGACAAGTTGTAGGCCTACAATATTCTAGGGTAAATTGTACTATACAAAAAAGGGCAGCACACGGGGACCCGCAACGATTTCCCTAACTATGCAACTTTATTACTGTTTGAAAAATCCTAAAAAATGCACGCGAAAAAGTATGAAATAGAGAAAATTAGAATGCTTTAGGCACGGCTGAGACGGGTGAGAGCGTCTCAGCTTTCCTACTAATACTTAGTATAAAGTTTACCCTAATGTCTACTCTCTGAATTCCATTTTGGCGAAACTAAAACTTAGTATAAAGTTTACTATATAAAGTTTTGTCTCTGAATACGGCCCTATGCTTATGGCCCCAGTGGCCGTGTGCAGAGACAATAATCTATGGTAAAACATATGTAGGTCAAATGACAGGGTAAGTTCTAGATATGTAGGAACATTTCGATTGCAGAGAAACTAATCTTGCCTAGAATACTGTAGCTGACTGGAATATTATAGTTTATACCGCTAGAATATTCTAAGCTTAGGTGGATTTTATGCTAACGAGGCAGTGACTGGCTTAGAAACGGCTTAGAAACGAGGCTGTACGGAACAATTAGCCACAATATTCATTTTTGAACTCGTTTGATTAAATGAGTTTTCTTAGCTGTTTTTAGCTATTTTTTACTTTTTCTTTTCGCTTGGAAAGATCAGAGATACGATACGACGTCATCCAAGCTTTGTGGTTCTCAGAGATAGTCTTCGGTGACAATCGCAGAGTCTCAAAGCGTATACCATGTTCCCCCTCTATGTCTTCCAAATCTATTTTAGAGAAGGTGATTTCAGTAAAGACGACGGCTCTTTGCTACAGGAGCTTCTAAAATACAGATGGCATCACGTGGAGACATAAAATTGCCGTCGCACACTCTGATCGACTGATTACATAAGCTATGTACACGTCATATTGGACGGCTAGCTCTAGTGCTTTCTCTAATGAACTGATCATATTCAATGTAAGACCATTAGTGTTTAGACAACCGCTCACTTTAATTCATAAAACTGATTACTTCAATCTTTGAGACAACTGATTACTTTAATCGACTAAAAACAAAGGAGAATTATCCTTTAAAAAACATTATTCCCGAACTCTATAGAAAGCCGTAGATTAAGTTAAAGCTCAGCTTGCGCGCCGCTTAACAGGCGTCGCCTTGGATTGCTTTCTGTGAACACCAATAAAATTTTTAGTTCTGTATCTCATCTTTGTTCGATTTTCTCGAAGTTTATGACAACTTGGTGATTGTAAATATCAAGGAAGTCTTCTTTACACTCTTTGGCTCTTATTCTTTCATGGGCATACCCTGCATCTTGTCTTTCACCCATTGGAATACTAGATGAAAAATTGGCTTTAAACGCTACGGCTTCGAAAATTTTCGGCTCTCGCTCTGATGGGAAGGTACCCTGTGTCTTGTCTTGCAGACATTGGAATACTAAACGAAAAATTGGTTTTAAGCGCTACGGTTTCAAAAATTTACCCCTCATAGGTTATCATTTCGAGCATCAGGGACTATGGTTCTTAAAAAAATTTTTTTGTTACATCAAAAAAATTATTTCTACATCAAAAAATGGGGTTTAGAAGAAAGTTTACGTATCAAAAAAGTTAACGTATCGAGACCGTATCAAAAAAAATTAAGTAAAAGAAAAAACCATCGTGCAAATGTCTGCAAGACAAGACGCAGGGTATGCCTATCAAGGAAGAAGAACCCACTCTAATTTTTATGGCGTTTTATTCCGTTTTTTTAGCTATGCTATAGTTTTTTTTTTCATATTGAAAAGCTCTAATTCATCTCTATGGGTTTTTTTCACGAAATAATGTAACAATATATTTTAATTGAATGTGTAAGTTGTTCTCATATGTTTCATTTGAAGCATTCAGAGTCCTTGGCCGCCTTTGCTCGCCATTTCTCAGCGGCGGATAACAGCAGCTTCTGCTACCTGGAAGCAGCTTCCATCTTCATCCAGCGTCAGTCTCTCCGTCAATTACATACCCCTATCCCTCTCTTCACATGTTATCGATACTCTCCCTCTTACTCACCCTTCGCCTTTCCCTTTTTGCTCGGTTTATGTCTTTCTATTTTTTCAAAGATTAGAAATATCGTTGACAATAGGTCAACAACGCGATTGATTTCGTTTTTTCTTCAAATTCGGAAAAAAATATGTGTTTTTGATTCTTGTGATTTGAAATTTTGGTTGATAGAATTTGAGAAGTGCTCTCATCCAAGCGTTCACCTTTTGACGTAATGCTAAAGAAGAAGCATGTAATAAAAAGCATTTTGTTTATAGGACGGGTCATCTTCATCGGAAGAAGGAGATAAGGAAGGCAGCGCGGAAGAAAGCATGAGCAGCAGCGAAGAGGTTTGATCTACCTTTGAAAGTAGATCAATAATAGTGGAGGGGAATAATAGTGGAAGAAGATGACCAAGATACAGACGGCGAAAGAATTAGACCGACTTGATCGAGCATATTTGAAGGTTAATATTACTTTTTTAAAAGTTTTTGATTTAAGATTATTACTTAATACTCAGGTTTCGTGGATCACTTGGTTTTGTGGACTACGTGGAAATGAATTCTATTGTGAAGTAGATGAGGAATACATCCAGGACAGATTCAATCTTACAGGTCTCAATGAACAGGTTAACACAGCTTCATTCATAGTCATCTCAGCTTGCAGGAATATTTTGGGTTCTTATTTTGTACCATGTACAACTATAACTTTATTTGTCCATTAAAAATCTTTTTTTTCTGAAAAAGGTGAGAGAATCAAGAGATAATTTTGTACCATAGATTTTCTGCGTTTGTAGTGAAAAACAGTCTGATAAGCGAGTCAGTCTCGAAAGTATAGACTACTAACGTTGCCCAACATTTCACATAAAAAACCCTCTTGATTGATCTGTAATTTTTGTTTCATTTTCTGCTTATTGTTTTTTATACGGGTTGGTACATAGCAATAAATCTTTCCGACTAGATCCAAGGAAGTTTAATTATTTATTCGGTGCATGGGATAAGATCATCAGAGTGTATCTCTCACCCGCACTGCGGGTAAAAAAAATCTATGCGCTCTTCAAAAACACCGGAAAACCTTCAGATCTATGCGCTCGGAAATTTTTTCAATTTCCACTCAGGGAATTCAGTAACTCATTGCGAAAAACACTTCGAAGTTTTGGAAATCTATGCGCTCGAAAAAATTGTGCGGGTGGTAAGAAACGCCCTGAAGATCTTGCTATAATAATAATAATAATAATAACAATAAGAATAATTTTCCTCTCACTTGTTCCCGCCTCGCGGCAGGGTACGCGCTCCCCTGAGATGCGGAACAGACCTATCCTGGTAGAACCAGTGGCTACCCGCTAGATCACTGCTAGTGTGAATAGCAGCAGTGAGGACAGTCAGATTCGTGCATGAGGATTATCAACTTTTCTTAACCCCTTGGTTTGGGTGGATCTGTTCTGGGTGGGAGTCGAACTCGGGACTTTTTGCCCACTAGTCGAACAAACTACGATTAAGCCACGCCCGGATGATAAGGACTATACCAAAACAAAATCATGGATCATTCTATACCACACTGGTTCTCTGACTTTTTTACGGTCTCGTTGCTAAGCCGAACGGTCTTGTTACTAAGCCGTGTGGTGTCGTTCCTAAGCCGTACGACCTCGATAGCATAAACTTGCCTAAGCAGAAAAATTTATAAAAAGTACCTTAAAAACTTTTGATTCTGAGGCCGGTTGCAAGAACATATTTTGTACGGACAAAAGTATTGTTCGGACCAAAGTATTTGGTTTTTATCGTTGCTTGCGTTGCAAGAAACTTCTGGTTTTTCAACTTTAGTTTTCCTGATCAATCTTTTGTAAGAATTTGTATCCCAGGTTAGGATAAAAATCAATAAAAAAAGTTTTACCAAGCACTTTTAACACTTTTTTCTCTTTTCCTTTTTGTTTTCGTACAAAAAAGACTGTAAATCCTTTTCTTAGCGTTTTCGTACAAAAACATGATATCCTTTTTGTACTTTTTTCGAATTAATTCTAACATGGTTTTTCTCCTTTTTTTAAAAACCTTTTTTTCACAAAAATATTTATTTTAGTAAGGTGCGAATCGAAAAATTCGTGACTTTTGGATCGGAAGAGGTTTTTACTTGTCGAAATTTGTATTTTTTGCCGAAAAACTGAAAAAAGTAGCTTGATTTTCAAAGAAAAATGACTTCAGGTTATCGAAAAAAAACAATTTTTTCTCTGAAAAATGACCGCGTCACAATGATGGGCCCCCTCAACCCTCACAATGATGGGCCCCCTCAACCCTCACAATGATGGGCCCCCTCAACCCTCACAATGATGGGCCCCCTCAACCCTCACAATGATGGGCCCCCTCAACCCTCACAATGATGGGCCCCCTCAACCCTCACAATGATGGGCCCCTCAACCCTCACAATGATGGGCCCCCTCAACCCTCACAATGATGGGCCCCCTCAACCCTCACAATGATGGGCCCCCTCAACCCTCACAATGATGGGCCCCCTCAACCCTCACAATGATGGGCCCCCTCAACCCTCACAATGATGGGCCCCTCAACCCTCACAATGATGGGCCCCCTCAACCCTCACAATGATGGGCCCCCTCAACCCTCACAATGATGGGCCCCCTCAACCCTCACAATGATGGGCCCCTCAACCCTCACAATGATGGGCCCCCTCAACCCTCACAATGATGGGCCCCTCAACCCTCACAATGATGGGCCCCCTCAACCCTCACAATGATGGGCCCCCTCAACCCTCACAATGATGGGCCCCCTCAACCCTCACAATGATGGGCCCCTCAACCCTTTTCGTGTTTAACAATTTATTAAGAACTTCTTTTCAAAAAATAAAGGTCAATAATCAATGGCATAGCCATTATAAACGATAAAGTCGAATAAGCTTTTGTTTTTAAAAAGTATTTTCATGAAACGGGACTCAAATAGGTAAACTACGGTAACACTATTAATTTGGTTCAAGCATATATCTCGAAAAAGCATGGTGAAATAGACTATGAACTCTATTCAAAATTCAAAATGTAAAACAACAACCAAAGTGCATCAAACTTTTGAATACAAACGTTTTACCAACAAAGGTTTCATCTTGCAACCAGGGGTTAAATAGTGACCGGATCGGTCCCGTCGGCGGATAAATGTACACGCACTATTGACAAAAAACTCCCTCTCTTTTCTTACCCTTTTCCTTCATATCCTCTTCTTTTTTCCTCCAAATTTTGAGCCGCGGATACATGTGAACCCAGAATGGGCAGCTCCATTTAACCCCTGCTTGCAACGGGATAACTTGGTACACCAGAAAAAGCGTTTTTTGGGTTCAACTTTGGGTTCGAACAAACGTCTTGCAACCGGCCTCTGAATAAGTGAATTAATTGCTTGAGTGAATTAAACTCTCGCACTGTCTGACGCTGCAAACTGACCCAAGAAAGCATGAGGTTATAGTTGACAAGCAGAGAAGAATGAGAGATAAGATAGTACGAAGAGACTGCAGACGATCAGAGAAAACTGTACTGTCTCACACTGCACGCTGCACCAAACCTAGGAATTCAGAGACGCAGTGTGGCGAGGGGTAAAGTCGAACCCAAAATCATAACATTTTTGTTCAAAAAAGTTGAAGGTTAGTGATTTTATGAATGAAATTTAAGCGTTAACACGTTATTCTCAATTGCGCATCAAGCAACGTATCAAAAATTAAAAGTTAGCCGATTATAGGAATTGTCCCCTATAAAGAAAAATTCGCCGAATCATAAGATTACTGGCAAAACTACCCGTGGTGATATCGCAGACAAACTACAGGTTTTTTTAACCATAAGGTCATTGCATTATCAAATACATTTTTAACAACATTTCAAGACATGTCATTCTTTTTTGGCACTTGTCTAGTTCGACGTCGGCTCCTTTCCACTGCATTTTGCTGCACGATGTTGCTCCTGTTCTTGCTCATTTTCCTCTCCTTCTAATCCCTCTCTCTGTTATTTTCACTTTAAAATACGATTAGGCTTAGGCCATATCAAAAAATATTCATGAATCCGTGACTCCGCCCCCCGAACCGAAAGAGGAGCGGAGCCTGCGTCGATCTGGACAAGTACCCTTTTTTAGTTTTGGGAATTGGAAGCTGATCAGCTCAGCCTGAGCTTTGCTTTTTTATATAAAAAAGGTCATCAGGCCTCAAAATAATGACAAATAAAGCGTTTTGTGGAGAGATGTTCAAATACAAGATTGTTGATAACGGTCTATTTTGAAAAGAAAACTTATTGTGATTACTAAGATTACAGAGGTGGTTCGTAAGATCCCAACTTTTTTAGTAAGACTCTGGTATAAAACATTAACTGGGTTCCTTTCTCAAAATTAAAAAAGTGCTGATTGCAAGTGTTGCAACGATGTTAGCTTGTGCAGCAGTATTTTTTTTTGTCTTCTAGAAGCTTTCTTAAGAAAACGGTCTCTTTGAAACTAAGAGATTGTATTGATGTATTTTAAGGTGCCTAAATACCGGCAAGCACTTGACATGATTCTCGATTTGGAACCAGGTCATTCAAACATTAATTAGCTTCTCATTATTTCATATCAATGTACTTCGAAAGCAGTTAGCGAGCATTGGTTGACTACTCGAGACCAACCTAGACATCACTTGGTCACGGCCCTGGATAGGTCACGGGTTGGTAACTAGCAAAGTCGCTCAACAAAATTTGCTTTTATGTTCATTATTGTTCTGATTTGTGCGGTGTTTCTCGATCCGCATGATATTCTTTCAAAAAATTGGTTTAATTTTGAGCAAATTCTTCGGAATAACTTTTAGTTGGTCCTAGTGACACTGTATCGAGCAGTGTCAAACACGTTTTGACACATCGAAAGCTGCATACCTTTTAAAAAATTGATATAGTCACCGCTCAAAAAGTTCCAAAAAATTCCCTTCAAATGGGTCTCCGATGGGTGGCCCCCTAACGTTTCCGATAGAATGAAAAGAGACACGCTGGCTCGGAATTTGACAAAAGTATCAAATTCATAATTTAATTAACTTTTCATTGTTTTTGATTTCTGAGGGTCAGAGGTTAGATACTTCGTTTGGAATTGATACATGCTCTCCCATCAACGACGTCTGTCATTTCATTATACGATCTATGTTTTCAATAATGTAGACTTCGATCAAATGAGCGGTCGCTTCCCTTTTTTTGAAAAAGTGCAAGTAACTAATGATGTGATTCGTTGCAGAAGATGATCTGGAAGACAATCCGGTCAACTCGGACTTGGTTGAACAAGCAGCCGAAATGCTGTAAGTGGCTTTCAAGTAGGGGTTGAATGGTCAAGTCCTAGCCAAGTATTGCCGGGCCTTTGTTCCTATTTGTAGAACAGATTATAACGTAAGACTCCCTTTTATTCGGATTAAATTATCTTTCCGTCAGGTTTTTTTCAGCCGCAGAAAAAGCTTGTAGATCGAGATGATTAATCATGAGGAAACGACAGGCCTCAGAGAGAGAGAGAGAGAGAGAGCGAAAGCGTGTGATTTAAAAGAGAGGAAGCAGACGATCAGCATTTTTATCACTAGCTTACTCGGATAGCGCATAGATTTTACACGCTCTGAGGGTTGGAGAAACACTGCTTTTGTTGCCCTGTGCGGGTCTCTGTTTTGGCGAATTTCCGCTTCCGGCGGGCTTCTGTGTTTTTTTTTTGATCGCATTATAAAAACCTCTGCTCCAAGCACATTTGAATTGAACAAGTCCTGAGTTTTCAATACGTGAGTAGCTCTCTCAGATCATAGGTAGAATATGTCTTGATGTTTTACTAAGTCGATCGCTAAAGTAGGCTAAAATTTTCACTTTCAACTGAACGAAACTGGTTGAGGCTGAGTTTTGGCCAATGAAAGTTCTATTTATGTAGAGGAACAAAGATTCTCTCTTTCGATTTCAGCTGTGAAAACTGAGATAAGTTCATTTTGAGTGAGGCAGTGAGGCCTGATTGTCGGTAGGTCGGTCGCCCTAGAAACTTTTTTGCCAGTTGGCAGTTTTCCCAGATGAATGTATCCATTCTTTTTTATGTGTATTAAACTTTAGTCATGCACTTTGTATCACTCTAATATCGAACCAAAGGAACTGCAGATACGGTCTTATTCACGCGCGATACATCCTCACCAACCGAGGCATCTCGCAAATGATCGACAAATGGCGCGATAATGACTTTGGGACGTGTCCAAGAGTCTATTGCGAAAACCAAGCCATGCTTCCCATTGGTAAGTTTTTCATTGGTGGTCCTACCCGAATCAATAACGAATTGCAGCGTTTTCTTTATTTTCGGGAAAAATAGTAGTTGGCAGAGTAAAAGTTACTGGTTCAGTAAAGCATAGGTAACTGGCAAAAAGTCCAACTATAATAATTAGAGAGAAAGGGAAAGGGTGTAATTGAAAAATAATAGGAGTGAATAAGACGTTGATTGATAGGTGACCTAGCTCAGAATCAAATGTGAGAACCAGGGGTTAAATAGTGACCGGATCGGTCCCGTCGGCGGATACATGTACACACACTATTGACAGGGGTTAAATAGTGACCGGATCGGTCCCGTCGGCGGATACATGTACACACACTATTGACAGGGGTTAAATAGTGACCGGATCGGTCCCGTCGGCGGATACATGTACACACACTATTGACAGGGGTTAAATAGTGACCGGATCGGTCCCGTCGGCGGATACATGTACACACACTATGGACAAAAAAAACTCCCTCTTTTTTCTTACCCTTTTCCTTCATCCCCTCTTCTTTTTTCCCCCAACTCTGAGCGGCGGATACATTCAAACCCAAATTGGGCGGCTCCATTTAACCCCTGGTGAGGACATAACTTTTTTCTGATTTTTTTTCAAGAAGCACAAAAGCCCCGCTACAAAGGGGTTTCTTGCCGAAAAAAGAATTCTCTAATGGCAAAAAAAATTTTTTTATCGAGCACGGAATTGTATGCGTAAATTAAAGGTTTTCTCTAAAATCTTTTAAAAAAGAAGGTTGGATGAAAGGGCGTCAAAACCATTCAATTTTTAAGTGGGAACCAAAAATTCGTTTTCTTCCCCTTGGGTGGCAATAAATGTTTTTTTCAGAGAAAATAGTGTTTTAGGAGAAGTTTTGCTGTTTTAATGTTAGCGAAGATTGGCAAAATTGGAAAAAGGAGCCCGCAAAGAGATGGTGAGACTTGACTTTTCAACCCTTGGCTGTGTATTGAATGCAGGTCTGTCTGATGTGCCCGGTGAGGCGATGGTGAAGCTGTACTGCCCGCGCTGCTGTGATGTATACTGTCCTCGTTCCAGCAAGGTTATCTTCATTCACGCAAGAGAACATAGGTTTTATAGAACGTCATAAAAAACACAAAGGCCCGCCGAAATAGAAAAAAAAAACAGACACCCGCGGGTCACAATAACAGTTGGTATTGTATATAGAATATGGGGTTTTACGTAAACTTACGATCTCGTAATATGATAGACCCGCGAAGTTGGTAACAGAGGCCCGTGAACAGACGGTAGGAAATGACTTCTTGCAAGGGAATAGACATGAGCTGAATACATATAGGTGTGACTACACTTTTATCCATACTCGTAGCGAAATCACACGAATGAGCGAATGAGTCTTCGTCTGAAAGGTTAGTTGGAATCAGGGGTTAAATGGAGCCGCCCAATTTGGGTTTAAATATATCCACCGCTCAAAGTTTGGAAGAAAAAAGAAGAGGGGATGAAGGAAAAGGGTAAGAAAGGAGAGGGAGTTTTTTCAATAGTATATGTACATGTATCCGCCGACGGGACCGATCCGGTCACTATTTAACCCCTCGTTGGAATATGTGCTTTGTAAGAAAGAAACTATGGAGTTCGATCACGCTTATCGACTAGCGTTTTCGCAGTGTGTTGAGTATTCCTGTTGATAAGTATAAATGAGCTTTCGCTGTATCTTTAATAGGGTGCAGGCAGGGGTTAAATAGTGACCGGATCGGTCCCGTCGGCGGATAAATGTACACACACTATTGACAAAAAACTCCCTCTCTTTTCTTACCCTTTTCCTTCATCCCCTCTTCTTTTTTCCTCCAAACTTTGAGCGGCGGATACATGTAAACCCAAATTGGGCGGCTCTATTTAACCCCTGGGTGCAGGGGAGGAGAGGAGAGGGTCCTAAGAGGAACTGTTCTTGTTAAGCATCAACATACGGATGGTTCATACTTCGGTACGGGCTTCCCTCACATGCTCTTCTTCGTGCATCCAGAACTGCGACCACGCAAGCCTTCTAATACCTTCACTCCTAGGTTACGGTTATTCTAATTGATCAATATCTTTGTCGTGTGATTGATATCGAAAGGAGAACTTGTCCGAATTCATCTCGAACTGTGTTTATTCGATCATCCTGCGATTTATCGCCGTAAATTGGGGATGAAAACAGGCGGTTTCTTCCAACCCACCAAAAAAAATTACTGATTAAGAGGAAATAGCAGTATTGTGAGAGAGCGTGTTATGAAAAGAGAGAATGCGGACGATCAGAGCATTTATATCACTAGCTTTTTTGGATAGCGCTTAGATTTGCGCATAGATTTTACACGAACTGGGGATTAAAGAAACACACTGATGAAAAATGCCGTAGTCGAGCAGTAAGCTCAGAGAGTAATCGCTTAAGCGTTTTTTAATGTAAAAATTTACTTTAGAAAAAGTTTTTCAAAAAAGCCCTCCCCATCAAGTGAAGCGGAGCCACCCAAGTGAAGTGCGCCCCCCCCAAGTTGAAAAGAACCAAAATGCCGTAGTCGAGCAGTAAGCTGAGGACGTTATCTGTACGGCTCAGTATCAATTCCAGGTTGTATGGCTTCAAAATTCATCCGACTGCATACAATCTACAGTATGCAGCGTCGAACACTCAGCAAGGTCAACCCTGAAAAGCCTCCGCATCAAAGTTTGTCTATCATGCTATTCTGTATCCATCATGAATTCGATTGGGAATAGTGAGGACTGTTGAGGGACAAAATAAGATTGATTATCGGAGCGGGGGTTACACAAAGAATTTGGGTCGAATCATTTTAGTTTTTGTAATATCCATAAAAGGTGGTCAGAAATGACATTCAATGTCGGAGGTTAGAAATGACATTCAATGTCGGAGGTTAGTTCAATGTCTCATGAAGAACCTCACCTGGTAATCTGAATCAATAAATTATGAGTGTTAAAAAGAAAAAATTGGAAGTTTTAAATTACTTTCAGAGTTTTTATCATGTTTGTGAAGTTGACTGTGTAGTAAAAAATCAATATTTCTAGTAGGAATGGGCTGTTTTTGTTACCTGGTTGGAAGGGAAAGGTTACAGGAAAAATACTAGATAGAACAGGAATAGGAAAAGTGTTCCGGAATACAATCAGTTTATTAATTTCAATCATTGACGAATTGATCAGGCAGTACGGCTCTTATATGCAATTCGATCAATTTTTTCGATTAGAAAGGATTTGAATTGGCAGCGTATTCTACGCAAATAGCTGTGGGGGCACAAATGTTAAAATAGAATATTGACTGTAATTCATGTTTTATTGGTTCCAAAATCTTTTTCGAAATCCGTTAAGAAACATAAAAATCGAAAAAAAGGTAACAGATATTTTTGTTGAAGGAAGCATCACAAGTGTGCCGACCAGTAACCCTGTCATGTCTACAGCTCCTATTTGAGATGAATGAGAGGAGTAGGAACATGAACGAGGAGTTACTATATTGGAATATGAATTCTCTTTTTCTTAGACGGTATAAGGGGTCTCCAGCCGTAACAGATATAGGCGCCCAAATTTCGTCGCGAGTTAATAAGAATTTTGAGTTTAGAAACTTTCTTTTTTGACAGGTGTTGTCATGATTTCTGATTGAGTTTAAGGCGTGACTGCTGAGAAAATGATGATGGTTCTCATCAAGAGTAATAATAATGATTCTTGAAAAAACCATTAAAAAGATTTCTGAAAGAGTTATTATCTTACTGATTCATCAAAATAACCTCGAATTGAGTCAGTAGTCATCAAGGGCGAATCATTTCTGATTGATTAGTTGGGTAATGTTGAACTGACGGAAGTGATTGTAAAACGCTTACCATCTTTTTATTCCTGAACATCGCAATAGCTGAAGAGTGTATTTCTTCTCTCTTCTTTCAATGACGTTCCTTAAGATTCCATAGTGCCCGAGTGTTTGCTTTCTTCACATCAAAACAGGCAGACAGTTCGCATCCGAGATTGTTCCTCTGTCTATATCTTAGTTATAACAATTTTCAAATGTTTTTCTTGCATTTTGATGATTATTTTGAAGCTATTCCTAACTAAGTTCTGAGTTTTTTCTTCAGTGTTTCATTGTTGTCTTGTAACTCGAATTTTTGCTTATATTTGATTCCTATAAAAAATATTCACTGCTTTTCGAAGTATAAATTTAATCTCTTCCGATTTTTCATGATAAAAAAAGCGGAAAACCTTTGTGAAAAGTTGAACAATATTCTAAAGTTGCAAAGTGGAACAATAAACAATATTCTAAAGTTTGAATCCGTTAAATAGAAGATAACAACATATTGGTGAGTTCGTAAAAAAAGCATCACTGGACTGAATAAACGAAATTACTTTAGAATGCAATGATAATAACTTCATAGGGGCCATTCATCACTCATAACAGCCCCGGTTCATAGTTAGGCATAGTTAGCTCAACGACAACAACGGTTACTCCTGTCAGTCTCACGCCTATTTCTGGTGTGACTGGAAAAAACTGCAACTCCGAGTGTTTTATCCTTTACCACATCGGTTTCTGAATTTGGTACAAGTAGGACTTTTTTGGTGTTTAAGTGTTGAAAACTCGAAAAAAAAACTACTTTTTTTGCGGCGAGTCTGGAATAGTTTGGCCTCTTAAATTAGTAAATCGCAGAAAACTACAGGGTGGGCCATAAATACTGTAACAAATGTTTGAGAACATTTCCTGGGGAAGTGACCGCACGTAGCTGTCACTTTTCTCGTTTTTTTCCGATTCCCCGTAATTTTTTATACGTGTCAAGTGAGTTTCGATTGAATCCATCGATGTTTAGGGTAATGACAGCGTCGAATCGCTTGCGAACTGCGATCATTCGCCTACAAACTCTTGGCCACGCCCCTGCTCGCATTGCTGAAACGCTTCGCCTGCCTCGCATGACAGTGTATCGAGCGATCAAACGATTCGAGGAGCTTGGCACATCTTTGGACCGTCCAAGGCGAGGTAGTCCTTGCACTTTTCGCGCGACACCACTCATCGAAACCGTTCGGAGTCGGATCAACCGAAATGCACGACGAAGCGTCAGACAGATGGCGCAGCAGCTCCCGATGAGCCGAACTTCATTGAGAAGAATAGTCACGTAGAAGCTGAGATTCAGGTCGTATCGTACACGGAAGGCCGCTTTTCTGTCGGCTCGCAACAAATCGGAAAGAGTCAAAAGATGTCGCGACCTTCTTCGTCGTACGCAGCAAGGCGATCATTTCAATATGGTGTTCTCTGACGAAAAGCTGTTCACCGTGGAAGAAGTCCACAACTCCCAAAACGTCAGAAAGCTTGCGAAGGACGCAGAACAAGCCGATAGCAAGGGTAGAACGGTCCAACGCAATGCACATCCAACTCAAGTCATGGTCTGGGCGGGGATCTTCGCCACAGGATAAACACCGCTTGTTTTCGTCGAGAAAGGCGTCAAGATCGACACGGAATACTACCTGAAACATGTTCTGCAAGACGTGCTTCATCCATGGTCTCAATCACATTTCAATCAGAGGACATGGACCTTTCAACAAGACTCAGCACCAGCCCACGAAGCTAAAAAGGTCCAAACGTGGTGCAAGGAAAATTTTCCCGGCTTCATCACAACATCAGAATGGCCGGCCTCATCACCCGACCTGAACCCGCTCGATTATTCCGTTTGGGCCTACTTGGAGTTCAAGGTCAACTCTCGCTCCCAGCCAAATATTGATTCCCTGAAGAATGCCTTTCAGGCAGAATGGGACAACATCGGAGTCGAACACCTCCGTACAGTGGTGGAGGCGTTACCAAAGAGACTTCGAGTTGTAGTTCGGGCAAAAGGGGATCGTTTGAGCTGAACTTTTGCGTGAATGTTTTCATTTATGTTGTTGATAAAATATGTCAATTTGAGATCATTTTCTCTGTTTTGAAAAAAGGTATAACAATTCCAATTTGTTACACTATTTATGGCCCACCCTGTAGCTAGTAAATCAGGCAATTAACAAAGTAAGGCAAGAAGTGGTAAGGCATGAGGCCGTTTTGAGTGAGGCCGTTTTTTGTTTTGCCTCGTTAGCTAAGCCGTACGGCCTCGTTAGCTAAGCCGTACGGCCTCGTTATCGTAAACTTTTACTAAGCCTAAGCGTTTTTTAATGTAAAAATATGTTTTAGTGTAAAAATAAAACGAGCGGCCTCACTCAAAACGGCCTCATGCCTTACCACTTCTTGCCTTACTTTGTTAATTGCCAGTAAATCATAGAAAAGTTGACTTTCGCTGTCGTGTGGAAAGTTTTTTGAGCGAGAGCAGCATAAAAATTGTAAATCATCGAAAGTTGTCACTTTCTGTGTGATTCAAGAAGCCTGGAAGGAGGGCGGTCGCGTTGCTAAAGGCCTATTTTTGTAAACTTTCATCTCTAATTGTTAACAGTTTTCTGATTAATATTGTAGATGATAATCAAGTATTGGATTACATCACTTCAGAACTTTATCTGTTTAAAAAGTTCTAAAATTTCTATCTGCGGTACTTTAGTTGCTATGTATTTGGTGGTTTAAGCGGTTGAAGAAATACTCGGTGGCTTAGAGGCCTCTTTCTTCAGCTGCAGCTGAGGCGTCTTGGTAATACGCTCGAGATGACGAGCTATTTCGTTCATTCTGTAGCGATCGTTCGGGTTCTCAGCAAGCACGCGAGTCTGGAATCCACTTGCTAAAGTCTACTGTGCATCAGTGATTGAACTATCGCACAGAAAAAAACTAGTGGCACTTCTTCAGTTTAGTGCCCCCCCCCCCTCCCAGAGGTTCCATGGGTCATACTTCTCACTTACTTACATCTACAAAAAGTTATTTTTACATTAAAGTTATTTTTACATTAAAGGTTTTATTTTTACATTGAAAAAGCTTAGGCTTAGGAAAAAGTTTACGCTAACGAGGCCGTGCGGCTTAGCTAACGAGGCCGTTTCAAGAAAATGACCCAGTTGAACTGACCCAATTGAACCTCTGGTAGTGGGGACCACTAAAGTGAAGGAGTACCAAGCTATTCCACTGGACGGGATGGAACCCAGCCATCTCGTCTCAAACAGGGAGCGCGTGTTACCATTACACCACGGGGACACATTCCTTATCCGTGCGATAGTGTTATATGAAAGGCTCATATTAGAGAAGAGAAAGGTTATAGCAGTGCATATTGTTTTAAAGATAAAGTTAACACGAGAGACCCGCGATTGAACGACCTAAAAAAATTCTTTGGGTGGCCAGGGAAGATGCCAGCAAAGACGATGCGCGAGCTGGTTTTTTTTTTGTGACAGCAGCGTCCGGGGCCCTGCTTCGCATTTCAGAGGCAGCAGCGATGTTCTGGAGAAACGTGAGTGAGAAACAAGAAGAAGACGGCATCATAGTGGTCAAAGTGAAGGTGGACAAAGCGAAGAACGATCAAGTTAGCGAAGGTAGAGAGACCTTTTTTACCTGAGTCCAGGCTTGGCCAGGCAAAGCAGTGTGAAACCTCTACCGTAGTTGGGTCAGTATTAGACCCGATGCGCCGGTGTTTGCGTCTTTTTCTACGGGCCGACCGTTGTCAAAGGATACTCAGAGGAAGGAACTAAAACGCGCGAGCCTCGGAGCGGGGGTCGATTCCATCAAACCGCATTCGTTTCGAGTTGCAGGCGTTACCGCGTCGGTGAAGGGAGGAGCCACACTTGAGCAGGTCCAGGAAAGAGGAACGATTCAAGTCTCCTAATAAGAATGTTGAAATTGAACTTTGATCAATTCGATAAGCTCCGCAGGAAATTCCGGCAGGTCATCCATGTGCATACGGTAGCCGCCGTCTCTCACCTGGAAAATGAGCAATGTATTACTAGCTTTTTTTACATCACTACCGCGAACCAGCCAACAATTTTAGATTGTGAAAACTTCCAACCCCAAGCACGATCTACAAATTTTGAGCTAACAATGCTTTTAAATCCTTGTAATGTATGAGCTATCGAAGTAAGACCCTTATCCCCTTTACTGAGATCCCTATTTCCTTCTAGAGGATTAGCTACAGAAAACCCAAAAAGTTTCCGAGATAATAACAACCTTGAATAGAACTTCCTCCATCGACAATTCAGGGTAGGGCTGCTTCGCATCATGCAGCACTTCCCAGCAAAATATTCCTACAGAATAAGGAAGAGATTGAGTTGGAAGGGTGATTAACCTACCATGCGGAGAAGAACCAGGGGAGGGATTGAACCCAGCCATTTCTCTTACCACGTGGAGAAGAACCAGTGGAGGGATTGAACCCTGCCATTTCTCTTCCCACGCGGAGAAGAACCAGGGGAGGGATTGAACCCAGCCATTTCTCTTCCCACGGGGAGAGAACGAGGAAAGGGATTGAACCCAGCCATTTCTCTTCCCATGCGGAGAAGAACCAGGGGAGGGATTGAGCCCAGCCATTTCTCTTACCACACGGATAAGAACCAGGGGAGGGATTGAACCCAGCCATTTCTCTTACCACGTGGAGAAGAACCAGTGGAGGGATTGAACCCAGCCATGTCTCTTCCCACGCGGAGAAGAACCACGGGAGGGATTGAACCCAGCCATTTCTCTTCCAACGGGGAGAGAACGAGGCAAGGGATTGAACCCAGCCATTTCTCTTCCCATGCGGAGAAGAACCAGGGGAGGGATTGAGCCCAGCCTTTTCTCTTACCACACGGAGAAGAACCAGGGGAGGGATTGAACCCAGCCATTTCTCTTCCCACGGGGAGAGAACGAGGAAAGGGATTGAACCCAGCCATTTCTCTTCCCATGCGGAGAAGAACCAGGGGAGGGATTGAGCCCAGCCATTTCTCTTACCACACGGAGAAGAACCAGGGGAGGGATTGAACCCAGCCATTTCTCTTACCACACGGAGAAGAACCAGGGGAGGGATTAAACCTAGCCATTTCTCTTACCACGCGGAGAAGAACCAGTGGAGGGATTGAACCCAGCCAGTTCTCTTCCCACGGGGAGAAGAACCAGGGGAGGGATTGAACACAGCCAGTTCTCTTCCCACGCGGAGAAGAATCAGGGAAGGGATTGAACCCAGACATTTCTCTTCCCACGGGGAGAAGAACCAGGGGAGGGATTGAACCCAGCCATTTCTCTTCCCATGCGGAGAAGAACCAGGGGAGGGATTGAACCCAGCCATTTCTCTTCCCACGCGGAGAAGAACCAGGGGAGGGATTGAACCCAGCCATTTCTCTTTCCACGGGGAGAGAACGAGGGGAGGGATTGAACCCAGCCATTTCTCTTCCCATGCGGAGAAGAACCAGGGGAGGGATTGAACCCAGCCATTTCTCTTCCCACGGGGAGAAGAACCAGGGGAGGGATTGAACCCAGCCATTTCTCTTTCCACGGGGAGAGAACGAGGGAGGGATTGAACCCAGCCATTTCTCTTCCCATGCGGAGAAGAACCAGGGGAGGGATTGAACCCAGCCATTTCTCTTCCCATGCGGAGAAGAACCAGGGAGGGATTGAACCCAGCCATTTCTCTTCCCACGCGGAGAAGAACCAGGGGAGGGACTGAACCCAGCCAGTTCTCTTCCCACGCGGAGAAGAATCAGGGAAGTGATTGAACCCAGACATTTCTCTTCCCACGGGGAGAAGAACCAGGGGAGGGATTGAACCCAGCCAGTTCTCTTCCCACGCGGAGAAGAATCAGGGAAGGGATTGAACCCAGACATTTCTCTTACCACACGGAGAAGAACCAGGAGAGGGATTGAACCCAGCCATTTCTCTTATCACGGGGAGAAGAACCAGGGGAGGGATTGAACCCAGCCATTTCTCTTCCCATGCGGAGAATAATCAGGGGAGGGATTGAACCCAGCCATTTCTCTTCCCATGCGGAGAAGAACCAGGGGAGGGATTGAACCCAGCCATTTCTCTTCCCACGCGGAGAAGAACCAGGGGAGGGATTGAACCCAGCCATTTCTCTTCCCATGCGGAGAAGAACCAGGGGAGGGATTGAACCCAGCCATTTCTCTTCCCACGGGGAGAAGAACCAGGGGAGGGATTGAACCCAGCCATTTCTCTTTCCACGGGGAGAGAACGAGGGAGGGATTGAACCCAGCCATTTCTCTTCCCATGCGGAGAAGAACCAGGGGAGGGATTGAACCCAGCCATTTCTCTTCCCATGCGGAGAAGAACCAGGGAGGGATTGAACCCAGCCATTTCTCTTCCCACGCGGAGAAGAACCAGGGGAGGGATTGAACCCAGCCAGTTCTCTTCCCACGCGGAGAAGAATCAGGGAAGTGATTGAACCCAGACATTTCTCTTCCCACGGGGAGAAGAACCAGGGGAGGGATTGAACCCAGCCAGTTCTCTTCCCACGCGGAGAAGAATCAGGGAAGGGATTGAACCCAGACATTTCTCTTACCACACGGAGAAGAACCAGGAGAGGGATTGAACCCAGCCATTTCTCTTACCACGGGGAGAAGAACCAGGGGAGGGATTGAACCCAGCCATTTCTCTTCCCATGCGGAGAATAATCAGGGGAGGGATTGAACCCAGCCATTTCTCTTCCCATGCGGAGAAGAACCAGGGGAGGGATTGAACCCAGCCATTTCTCTTCCCACGCGGAGAAGAACCAGGGGAGGGATTTAACCCAGCCATTTCTCTTTCCACGGGGAGAGAACGAGGGGAGGGATTGAACCCAGCCATTTCTCTTCCCACGGGGAGAAGAACCAGGGGAGGGATTGAACCCAGCCATTTCTCTTCTTACGCGGAGAAGAACCAGGGGAGGGTTAGATCCCAGCCAATTCTCTATCTGTTATTGGTAAGAACGGGTTATTATCAAAAAGCATTTTTTTCTTGTGAACTTTCTTGTGAATTTCACCACGGCATTTTTTCTCACCTGACACCAACCTGTATGGTTTTTTTTCACCAAATTTAAAGTCCACCAAATTTTTCTCAGAGAGCAGAAAAAGTAACCTTTGGTGTCAGGTGAGAAAAATGCTGTGGTGAATTTCTTGAAAAAAATTTGGTCGACATTAAATTTTACTGGAAAAAAACCATACAGGTTGGTGTCAGGAGAGAAAAAATGCCGTGGTGAAATTCACAAGAGAAAAAATTTGGACGTGCCCACAAAATTTGGTGGATGTAAGCATTTTATTTGGTGGAGGTAAGCATTTTATTTGGTGGGGGTAAGCATTTTATTTGGTGGAGGTAAGCATTTTATTTTGTGGTAGGTAGCATTTTATTTGGTGGATGTTACCATTTTATTTGGTGTACGTTACTATTTTATTTGGTGACACTTCTTTTTACATGGTGGATCAATAATTTTTCTCCTTACTTGAATCATTCAAAGATGAAATCATTTCAAACGATAAATTCATTCATTTTTCCAAGATGAAGAAAGCAACATAGACGAGAAGAAAGAAGAATATTTAGTGGAAAGATAGCTTGAAAGCGTAATGGAAGAATGACTGGAGACAAAATGATAAAACATATACATATGTACTATTAGTACGATGAGCAAATCATTGAAATTAGGAGAAAGAGACAACCGTTGCGCAACGACGATTAAAACTTACCATAACTGAAGACGTCGGTTTTTTGGGTGAAGAGGAAATTCCGCATAGTTTCCGGAGCGAGCCATCGGATGGCGCACTTGAAGGAAAGTCATACCACAGTTCATAACTCGAATCAAAGTCGTTTCATGGCAAGCTAGGTAGCCAGTTTCTTTCAGTATGTATAAACTGTTAAGAATACATCAAAAATGTTTTTGAACCCTTAATCATATCCATTTTGCTGGAAAACACTAGAATATTGGCAGATGATAAGAATTATGATCGAGTATTTAAAATTTTGATTTATATATCAGTTTATAAGGGATATGTGATAATGTATGTCTTATTTATACTTTTAATTTTAAAAAAAAAATACATATATCATTCAAATGTTGTTTACAGTATTTTGAATGACACATTGATCGAAACTGACCTTGAGATCTTGATTGTCATGGTAAACAGTTCCAACTCGTGACATTCCAAAGTCGCTCAGCTTCACCTTCAACAGTATCTTCAATACTGAATAGTAATTACTTGAGCTTTTCCCATCGCTATAATCGGATGGGATTAAAGTTTGTCCTCGGTGGTGTACATGTAACGCGCTCATTCTGATAGAAAAGAGATGGCTGTATTCAATCATGCCCCTTAAGCCAACTACATATTTCCAACCGGTGTCACATTATTCTAAGCCTCCGATAGCATAAGGGGTCGTTCTCTGAATTTTCGGGGTTTGCTGGTGATCTATGATCACTAGGCTCTAAATAGATTTTTCAGTTGAAAAAAGTGACAACCTTTCGGTTCCCATATAGGAAATTCCTTGCCGCGATGTCGCGATGCAAACACTGTGAGTTGTGGAAATGTTCCAGTCCCCATGCAGCCTCAGAGAAAGGAAGATTCAAGAATAATTGGATCTTGGTCATGAGAAGGGAAAGAGAGAAATAGACAAAACTATACAATGAGAGATAGACTGAGAAAATTCAACTTGAAGAAAGCTTTCAAATAGTAAAGGAAGTGTTTTTAACATTTGAATATAGAAAAATGTTAACAGAGAATATCTTCAAAGAATAGCTTTCGAGGGTATTGATTGGATACATATGTTCAGAAGTATTGATTGGATACATATGTTCAGAAGTATTGATTGGATACATATGTTCAAAAGTATTGATTGGATACACATGTTCAGAAGTATTGATTGGATACATATGTTCAGAAGAATTGATTGGATACATATGTTCAGAAGTATTGAGTGGATACATATGTTCAGAAGTATTGATTGGATACATATGTTCAGAAGTATTGATTGGATACATATGTTCAGAAGTATTGATTGGATACATATGTTCAGAAGTAAGAGAGATTTAGATGAAATAAAGTTTAAAAACTCACCTGCAAAATCATTTCCATCTTTATTTTTAGCTCCACCGGAGCGTTTTTTTGGAGAAAGCAGTTGAGGGCGCCGTCGATTGCCTGTTCAAGTAATTCCTTGGCTTAGCTTTATTGTATTTGTCGATAAATAAATTAGAACTAGCGCGGTAAACACTCTTTTACTTCTCTCCCTCTTCTTCATTTCTGAGCCTTTCGCTCACCTTCTCATTGGTTCCAGGACATTTCGCTTTGCGTCATTCCGCACCATAACAACTCGCTCCCGAAACTGTTTTGTAAAGCTGTAGTTATATGGCTTGTTGTTCTATAAGTTCTCGTACTAAGTCGTAAGGCATCGAGAGCGTGAATTTTATAAAGCCTAAGCACAGATTTTCGCAAAATGGCAATTGCAAAATTTAGGTTCAAATTGTTGGGGTGCGATGTGTCGCGGTTACCCTTCTCATCATTCTAGGTCCCCATTTATTATATAGACGGTTGATTTCTATTTCAACAAGTTTAAGATACCCGTCTAAGTAATTTTTCAACTTCTCGCTTTTCGATTGTTTCGAATTACGTTTCATTCACATCTTTTGTTCATATTTTTTTTCTTTTTTTGTTTTTTTCTCCCAAACATGGTTGCGTATGAATGAGTAACTAAACGAATACGTATATAAGTAAGTCTTTTTTTATTTAAAAATTCTTTCGAATATTTTTAACAATGAACTGTTCGAAACTCACGACTTTCCGCACTCTAACCTCCATCACTCTAACCTCCCTTTTGCTTTCCTCTACAACTGATCCCAATCTCCGCCGACTCACCAGTTCCATTACAAGCATCAGAGGCTCCTGTATAGCAGCGACGCCGTATAGTCGGATGATATGAGGATGGTCGAAGAAGCGCATGATGCGGGCCTGACCAGAGATTTTTTAGTGTGCAAGAAAAAGTTACAGACGCCCGCCGAAGCCGGAAAAGTTTTTTTTACATAAGGGTCCCCTCTTATGATTCGGAAAAATAGAGGCCCGCCGACAGAAGGTTTGACATGGCTATTCAACCCCTCGCCCTCACCAATCACAGTGCAACCAAGTGCCAACACCATTTTTTAAGGACTAAGAATGAATCACTACAATTGAATAAAGTTTTGATCCTTATATCAAGTAGTGCCTATGTTTTTCTAGCCAAATTTCAGCTGAAGAGATTCTAATTTGTAATACGGTGTTTAACTGCATTCGTCACATGCACTTGGAACAAAATTGGAGCTGAATGGGTTAAGAGTGATATTGGTTAACATAAGAGGTCAAGGTTCGAAAAAATTGTTCACTTCTCAACTGCCTAGGCCCCGACTCGAACGAAAATAAGCTAAGGCTTCAGCTGTGTATTCAATTAAATAATCCAAATATGAACTAATTTCCCTAATCAAGTTATTAAAAACAGATCTACAGAACATCATTTCATAATTTCGATTATTTTGCAGCACAAATTATCCTCTTCATCTTGGATCTATCCAAGAAGTATCGAGCAATGTTCCTCATGCGCGATCCACTCACCTCTCTCATCATGTCCTTAATGTCCTCCTTCTTCATGATCCACTCACCTCTCTCATCATGTCCTTAATGTCCTCCTTCTTCATGATCCACTCACCTCTCTCATCATGTCCTTAATATCCTCCTTCTTCATGATCCACTCACCTCTCTCATCATGTCCTTAATGTCCTCCTTCTTCATGATCCACTCACCTCTCTCATCATGTCCTTAATGTCCTCCTTCTTCATGATCCACTCACCTCTCTCATCATGTCCTTAATGTCCTCCTTCTTCATTGCATCTAATCTGGTCACCTTCACGGCTACTGCAATCTTTTCGAATCTATGCTTACCGCTGCTAGACTTCCGCCTTTTGTTCAGCTCCCCGAGATATACCTGTAACCATACTTTTCAGTTCCGTTCTGGTCATATCGTCGAGATATTCATACCTGTAACAACCCTTTTTAGACTACTGCTCATATCATCGAGATATACCGGTAACCATCCCTTTCAGACCTCTTCTATTCATACCCTCTAGAAATACTCGTAACCACCCTCCTCAGACCTCTTTCTGTTCTATCCTCGTAATATACCTGTAAACATTATTTTAAGACCCTTTCTGTTCATATCCTCGAAATCTGAAACCAACCTTTTAGACCCCTTATGTTTATATCTTGAAATGTACGTTTAACCACCCTTTACAGACCCCTTTTCTCTCTTCTGTTCGGTTTCTCGAAGAAAATTTTCAATGACCCTCTCCAGGCCTCTTGCAATGAATGAGCATGTTATGAATGAACCTCTCCAAAAGCTCCATTTCCTAAGAGTTTCGTCCTCTTTATATCCTTGTGTTCCAACTCCCAACTGCTGCGGCCAATCGGATTGCGCAGAAGAACTTGACCGGATTTCTGCAAATTTGCTCTATCGAAAACTTTTTTTTTGGTTTGCGCTCGTTTCGAACACTTAACGATCAGATTTTCCGAATTTTTTGTGTCAGAAAGGGTAATTGTGTAAACTGCGTACTGTAGAAACAAATGATTGCGTCTTGAGAAGATGACTGATGAGCAAAGGAACCGTGTCGAAGAGCTGCTTCTCCACTGTGTACTTGCCACCGATGCAGTTTATCACGATGTGTTTCGTCTGTTGACAGATGAGAATAGATAACAACTGTACATGATATTTTGAAGAGAGAGGGAGAAATAAAAAAGAGAGAAATAACCAGAGAAAGCGCAAAAAACAGAGAGTTGGATAGAGCGAAAGGAAGAAGAGTGAGAGAACTAGACGAAGAGAGAGAGAAGAAAGAAAGAGAGAGGAAACTGATAGACATTGAGAATGAGAGAAAAAGTGGAAGGTGTGGAGTACATCGTTATGAATGATATGCCTTACAGGTGGACGGGCGTGTTTATCGTAGAAGACGGAGAGGACGAACTCCCGCTTCCCGGGTTCACTCGGTTCGGTCATTCGAACCAGGAAATCGCCATCTTTTTTCAAAAAATCCTGCAATTTCCTTGAAGTTCCTTGAAACCGTAGGAAAATTTTTTTAAACACAAACAGAATTATCGTCAATCATCAGAAGCAGAAATTCTGAGCTCTGGTTTGCTTCAAAATTGGAGAAGAGAGAGAAAATCGTGAAAAAAAAGTTTTTGAAAAAACAAAAAAAAAGAACTTCACCGTATTGTAAAAACATATTGAAGAAAGAGGGTAATAGATAGCGACTAAGATTAAGAAAAAAGTGACAGAAAGAGCGTTAGATGGAGAGATTGTAGATGGTGAGAGAAAGAGCGTTAGATGGAGAGATTGTAGATGGTGAGAGAAAGAGCGTTAGATGGAGAGATTGTAGATGCGAATACGCCTGAAATACCTTGACATCCTCCCGAGGCAGAAGTCCGTGATAATATATCTCGTCTTTCAACATTTCTATCGTGTCCATTCTTGAATTTTTGCTTCAAAAAATTTATCGGATCAGAACACATGTCGATTTTTTAGTTGAAAAGTTTCAAATTCGTATAAATGTTTTACTCGTAGTGTCTAATAGTTTTCCGAATGTTTATACTATTATAGTTATAGTTAATGACAAGTAGACTTCTGAAAAGTTTCAAAGTTTAAAAAAACCTTTAATTAGTAACAATTTTTTGAGTAATAAAAATGAAATGAAACAACTAAATCAAAAGACGAAAGAATATGGAAGAGTTAGAAAGTAGAAGGAACCTCTCAAGCAGGCTGTTAATAGGAAGAATGACACTTTCCAGCTTACTATTATTTTATATAGAAAGGGGAGGAAAACCGCTTATTACCTAATAATATCTTTGTTTCACTTCTTCTGCTCACTAACTCTAATCATTGAGCGGTGACCCAAACAGTGGTATTGTACGAAAACATTTGACCCGCAGTTGTCCACTGCTCACTACTATAGCTTTGGAAAAACTGAAATTGAGTGCCAGGTTCGGTAATATATGTATAAGATGAGGAATAGAAATTGGGACATATATTATATGTATACTTTATCGCAATGGGTAAAGTTTGGGTTTCAGGGGATATTGGATCCAGGTTGAAGGTGTTGACCCGAGCGTGTCACTTTGATAACTAAAGTGAGAAAAATAAAACGAAGCACAGTCGGAGGCTGATTGCGACCATGATGATCACGAGCCTTTTTGTCTGCGCTGAACAGTACACTTTAGCAGTAAACTTGTCAAATATCATTTGAGACTTTAGTGAGCGTATTATCACTGCTTGTTGACAAATTTTGAATACTTGTTTTACAACTGTTAAGATGATTTGTTTTTTAAATTTATAAAACAGCTATATATTAACTAGATTGTAATTCAGTTAAATCAGCTTCCTGAACAAGTGGACTAATTCTGTTTTGAGCACATCGATACTTAGATTAGTCCACGCTTCACAAACTCGTACCGGTAACATATTAGAATGAGAAACAGTATTCAAACGCGGGACATTTAGTGCCCAACTATGGGACCTAGTACTGTAATGGTGCGCTTGCAGATTGAATGGATTTAGGACTAAGAGGCCTCCTATTCTTGATTATTTCGAAAGTCATTACAAGTTCAGCTTGTTTACGTCGCTCCTCTAAGGAAATTAAATGTAAGTGCTTTAAACAATCCTTATATTGTAAATACAAACCTGCTCTAGCACATACACGTTTTGTGAAAGACCTTTGAACTTTTTCAACAAGTTCTATGTGTTTCTTGAAGCAAGGATTCCAGATAACCGAGCAGTACTAGTCCCCCCCTCGAAAGTCATTACAAGTTCAGCTTGTTTACGTCGCTCCTCTAAGGAAATTAAATGTAAGTGCTTTAAACAATCCTTATATTGTAAATACAAACCTGCTCTAGCACATACACGTTTTGTGAAAGACCTTTGAACTTTTTCAACAAGTTCTATGTGTTTCTTGAAGCAAGGATTCCAGATAACCGAGCAGTACTCCAATTGAGGGCGAACGTAGGTAGTGTAAAGCGTTCTGTACAAGTTGAGGTTCTTTGACTTGAAAGTACGTAGTATGAACGCACATTTGGAGTTCGCTTTCTGACAAATGTTCTTTATGTGGCTACCGAATAGGAGCTTACTAGAGTACGTGACGCCCAGATCCCTCACGGTATCCGACTCTGGTAGAACAACGTTATCGAGGAAAAACGAGTAGGAAAAATGCTTGTTCCCAAGACGGATGACCACTGTTTTTTTTTTCTCTGTCGTTATGGTTAGTCCCCAAGCTCGAGACCATGAAGCTAAAGCAGGTATTGCTTGTGTTGTAGAAGAGGATTGTTCACTGTTGAGATCTTCACATCGTCCGCGTACATAGTTACTGAATAGCCATCAGGGATCGATTCAGGAAGGTCGTTGATGTAAACTAGGAAGAGCAACGGGCCTATGCAACTGCCTTGAGGCACTCCTGTTGGGGTCAGGTATGATTGTGAGTCGCAATCACCAACGCGGACAAACTGTTTTCGGTTCTGCAAGAAGTATTCAATGAATTTTGCGAGACAGCCTCTGATTCCGAAAGCTGATACTTTCTCCATTAGAAGGGGTATTGGAACAGCGTCAAACGCACGTGAGAAGTCTATCAATACGCAGCTAATGAACTCTTTGTGGTCCAGTTTCCTGTGCCACTTCACTTGAGTCTCCAATAGTGCTAGCTCGCAAGAATGGCGGGGTCTGAAACCGAATTGACAGGGACTAAGTAGTGAATTCTCCTTCAGATATCGAGTACGTTTTCGCAAAGAATGCGTTCCATGATCTTAGAGGTAGAAGGTGTCATGTAGATTGGCCTGCAGCATCGCCGATAAAGAGCTCGAATTTTATGAAGACATGGTGGGGAAGGCGGTTCACGTGAAGATGTTGAGAGAGAGAGAGAAGGAGATGAAATTACGGAAGTCTACAAGATTCACAAGGTTTTCTTCGAAATTCTCATGAACATCCCAAGTTTTTCTGTTTTCTAATTCATGTTTCTATTTTTCAACGGTTTCGCTCGAAAAATGTTGATTTTTAAAAATGATTTTATTACGATTTGATAAATTTGGGAAAAAATACAAAACTAGAATTAGAGGTCGACTCGGCTTCTGGCTCTCTCAAGATCTCTCTGCGAAATCGGGAAAGTCACACTCTGATTACCGACGTGAACGACTTCGACTGCTTTCTAGCCGATTGTGTTTTTGCTTTTGAATAGCATAGCTATTTTAGATGATAACATGAGAATTTTTGTATTTTATTTTTTTAGACATTGATCGATTTTTCTTCTATAATAATATTAATTTTGAAGAATCATTTTGTTTGTATAGTGTGTAAAACGTTTGAAGAAAAACTAAAGAATCGAAGAAATGCCTTCTTCTCTCTTTATCTTTTCCTAGCCTTTCCTTGATCATTCCCCACAGTTCAAGGCGGAAACCGAACTCTGGCAATTCTGGAAATTGCGCTCACCTATATATGTAGTTATTGTATTACTCCTTTACGTTTCGGGTTTTCCTCTGAATTTTACCGGTTATTAATAACCATTTCACCGGTTATTAATTATAATTTCACCGGTTAATAATTATAATTTCACCGGTTATTAATCATAACTTCGCCTCGATTTCTGAAAGTTGAATTTTTTATTTTCCATTCTTACTTAGTTTTGGTTCTGTATCCTAAAAAATTTAGAATTTCAATCCATAAATTTCGGAATGAGAAAATCAAAAACTTTTTCACTAAAAAAATGATGAAGATTACCAGTGCGAAGTTAAGGCCGCGTTTTAGTAAAAACATGATCCACTTGACCTTCCGCGCTCTAGCGTACCAAGATTTGTTATAGGCAGAATTTTCGAAGCTAATCTAATCACTTTTTTCTGCTTTAAAGTAATTGTTTTTTGATTTTTTTCATGTTTTCTTGAAATAATTAAGTGATTAAGAACACATAAAAATAACATTTATTACCTATTCTTATTTTGATTTTAGCCATTGCGGTCTCTAGATTAGAGCCAACTTTTTCCTAAGCGTAAGCGTTTTTTTATGTAAAAATAATTTTCTGATGTGAAAATGAAATTTGGCAAAAATTGATCATCAGAGCGAATCCCAACTCTCATCGAGCTATTCACAGTTAAGCACACTCACTCCTTCACTAAAGTGCCTCATAGTTGATATGGACAGAATAGCACTGATGAACGTAATTGAGCCAGGGGCCTCTTTCTAATTGGATATTTTGGATACAGCGATACAATATTGTCTTTCTAATCTTTCGATACAGCTATACAAATGGATACAGCGATATTTTGTGAAGAGCACCTGTATCCCTGTAAAGGTTCTCTCTCTAATCTTTTACAGTTTACAGCAAAAAAAAAAAATCGAATCTTTACAGGAAACGGATACAAATTTACAA
The DNA here is from genome assembly GCA_964056735.1 of Allodiplogaster pararmata. Classification (NCBI taxonomy): domain Eukaryota; kingdom Metazoa; phylum Nematoda; class Chromadorea; order Rhabditida; family Diplogasteridae; genus Allodiplogaster; species Allodiplogaster pararmata. Next base: position 15,179,670 of record OZ057407.1, read on the forward strand.
TTCTAGAGGCTGCTGTAAAGATGGATACAGCACGCATTTACAATGTTTTTTTCTTTATGTTTTTGTTTTTTCTTCTTTATATATTGTTTTTTCTTCTTCATATTTTGTCATCTCCATTTTTTCTTTCTTTTTTTTACCAAAATTTTTTTCAATTATTTGATTTCGTTTTTCCTTTGTCCATTAATATTATACATAATTGAAAACATAATAATTTTGGCAATTGTATATTCAAATAAGTATTGTAATATTTTTATAACTTCAAAGTATTATTATTGCAAGTTTTGCTTTAAAAGAATTTTTTTTAATTGAAGGTGGTTGGCGGATGCAAGTTATGACCATTACGCTGATGAGACCATTACGGTTTAGTTGGTAAAACCGTTTCATTAAAATTCCTTCAAGTAGTATAGGGTCCAAAAAAAAAACAGAAAACCAAAAAAGTTTGTGAAAAAAACAACTTTTTTGGAATGAAAAAAATATTTTGTGGAAAAACTAGAAGCCTAAATCGCTTACTTAGGTCACGTAATATACAAAGAACAGAAAAAAGTGAAATCGAAAGCCTAGTATAGCCGGAAAATCTTACCAGTTAAACTGCACTAACCCCTCTATGTTATTATCATAATTTCAATCATGTATACTATTAATGTACAATTTTTAAAAAAAGACTTCAAGTATTTGCATAATGTTTGGTGACAAAAAAAATGAAGGAAAAACTGAAGGTGGCAAAATATGAAGAAAAAAACTGGAAGTGGCAAAATATGAAGAAAAAAATCAAGAAAAAAACGAAAAAAAGAGAAGAAAAAAATGGAGAAAAAAAACAAAATAAGAAGAAGAAAAAAGAAGAAAAAATGAAGAAAAAACTTTTAAAAAAAAAGAAAAAATATGAAGAAAAAACAAAAAATGAAGGGAAAAAAATGAAGAAGAAAAAACAAAATATGAAGAAGAAAATACAAAATATGAAGAAAATTGACCGAGCAAACGAAAATTGCCCCAAACACAACAATTATTTGTATCCGATACAGCTACTTTTTGTATCGGCTCCTGTATCGGATACAATGGAAAATTGTATCCATTTATTTACAGGAGAGATTAGAAAGATAAGTAAAATATCGCTGTATCCAAACTCGCGTTGTATCGCTGTATCGCTGTATCCAAAATATCCAATTAGAAAGAGGCCCCAGGCCGTTTTTAAATTCAGGTCGTGTTTTAGGGGAGAAAAGAAGAGCCGCAGAGAGTACTGCAAAATTTCAAAAGTATAAACAAATCGTTTCACAGTTGAAAAGTATTTAAAAAAATTTTTTTGAAGTTTGCGTTGAGGTTCCACAAAGAAGTGGTTTAATTTGAATGTAATTTACTAATAGGCTTAATTTATTGACGAGGCTCAGATCTTCCGCTGATTTGTACCGTGTTAACTATTAGCGTACGTTCGGTCGTGGATCGTGCGTTATATGTTAATTTAATATGCGTTTCCGGCACTTTTGCACTTCAGGGACCCCCCCTACCAGAGGTTCAATGGGTCATACGTCTGACTTTTAAGAGAGCACACTTGCATATATAGGGTGCTATAGAACCAATTTTATTCGCTTCAATTCTGAAAACTCACTTACATATATAGGGTGGTATAGAACCAATTTTATTCGTTTCAATTTTCGATATTGATGTTTAGCCATTGAACTCATCTGACCCATTGAACCTCTGGTAGGAGGGGAGTCCCTAAAGTGCAAAAATTCCGCTTTTCCTTAGAGATGAGTCATCTATGTTTGTGAATTCAACGTTGGAGTTCTAGCAACTGTGTGTTCTAGCTTCTCAAAATGTGTGATTAACTTCTCAATCAAACTCATTGCTGTGTCGAGCATGTTCTAATTGTCTAGACATTTTGTACGACGAATTTATTTAAACTTTCAACTTTTTAAAGTAACGATTTTAACGAGAAAATTGGTTAAGAATTCGTATGAAAGATGTCAATATATGTTCACATTAAGCTATTTAAATTTTTTTCAAAATCCTCAGCGTCCACGTCTCTGTTTCAAAAAACTTTTGTTAGTTCCAAGAGTTTTTCAGGTAAAACCAATCCACTTGATAAAATGGCAAAAAAGCGCTCCTCTCTAAAAGCAAGCCGAGAAGGCGCAAAAGGTCCGAATGCCAAGCTAAAGATCAGACCAAAATTTGGTGCCAAAGCGAACTCGACGATCAGAAAGGGCAGCCACAGCTTGAATCCCGGTTGGTGACTCTTATCATTTTTTAAGAGCGAGACTGTATGCAAAAAAGGTCCACAAGACTCATTCGAAGACACTATGGTGTTAGAAACGCAAGGGGGATGTTAAAAAGTCCTTGTTCTACTCTCAGTTACCGTTGTTTTGGTAGTTATAATCAAGTGTAAATGGGTTCCTACAAAACTAAGTTAAATTCTTCTCAAAGTGGACTTCATAAAAGCGCTAGTAAAACAGATGTGTATGAATAATAAAAATAAATATGAACAAATTATGAATAAATAAAATAAAAAATGTCTCGTTTTTTTAAAGAATAAAGTTCAGATGGAGGAGTCAGATCTGTGAAGACTGCATCGCTGAAATTCATGAAGTTTCATGGAGCTTAGCCCAGAAAATTGGTAGAGTTTTAAATTGAAAACTATACAAAATCGCTGGCAAAGCCCTGAATCTATGTCATAAAAAACTTTATTTGCAATAAGTGCACCCAGTAAGTGTGGTGATCGAACCGATAAACGATGTTTATCGATTGACAGATCGCCCTCGCACTGGAGGCGACAATATGCGATCAAAAGCGACAATCAATAGACTGCGAATGTACAAAAACTTCAAACCTGTTCGGTATGTTTTCGGAACTTGAAGTGTAAAATCAAGCAGTTTGGTGTGATCAGAATCTGTATGATAAGCGAGTATCCAAGTGCTGAACTGGGCCTTTAGTTGGGGAAGGGGGGGGGGGGTTCAGCAGCGAGACGGAGATACTTTAGTTGAGGGGGTTCAGCAGCGAGACGAAGATCCTTTAGTTGGAGGGGGGGGGTTAAGCAGCGAGACGGAGATTCTTTAGTTGAGAGGGGGTTAAGCAGCGAGGCGGATATCCTTAAGTTGAGGGGGAGGGGGTTAAGCAGCGAGACGAAGATCCTTTAGTTGAGGGGGGGGGTTAAGCAGCGAGACGGAGATCCTTTAGTTGAGGGGGTTAAGCAGCGAGACGAAGATCCTTTAGTTGAGGGGGGGGGTTAAGCAGCGAGACGGAGATTCTTTAGTTGAGAGGGGGTTAAGCAGCGAGACGGATATCCTTTAGTTGAGGCGGTTAAGCAGCGAGACAGATCTTTTAGTTGAGGGGGTTAAGCAGCGAGAAGGAGATCCATTTGAGGAGGGGCGTTAAGCAACTGGGCGGAGATCCTTCAGTTAAGGGGGTTTACGCAACGAGCCGGAGATCCTTTAGTTGAGGGGGGTTAAGCAGCGAGGCGGAGATGATTCCCAAGAGCAGAGGTTGAATGGTCAAGTTCAATCTTCTTTTAGCTGGCCTCTGTTCTGAAATTCCGCGAATCTCTGTTTCCATTTTGTGGGAAGCAAATTGTTTTGAACGTATTTCTTTCTATGAAACGACTTTTTTTATCACCAATCGCAGGTTTCTGTTCAGACGAAATTTCGCTTTCGGTGGGCCTCTTTTTTCATATGTATTTAAAGAGCCCTACTCATAATGGATCAGTAGCATGAAAACTGATAGAGTTAGTTTTAGAATTAAAAAAAATATTCAAAAAAGTTATCAATATCTTGAAACCGACTTCAATTAATTTCTACCCATTAGTATCTTTGCCTCCGAGCCTTCCATTAGCACTAAATATGAATGAGTCTTCCGTGGTTAAGATTGAGACTGTTCCTGACAAATATGATATGGCTGGCTTAGATTCAGCTCCTTAAACTAGCTTTTTGTTAATGCAATAGTTTAATTCGTTCCAAAACAATGAAATTTTTCGTTATCTATTTTTTCAGCAGGTTAATGCGAGATTCTTTCTCGAAAGAAAATGAAGCATTTTAAGGGACAAGAACGGTAAGATCATCAAGGCGGCTCCATTCCAGTCCTGGCTCAAGTCAGGCGAAGTGGCAAGAGTGGAACCCAATAGAAAATGGTTCGGTGAGTTAGTTTTAGAATTTAAAAAAATCTAAAAATGTTATCAATATCTTGAAACCGAATTCAACTCATTTCTACCCAATAGTACGTTTGTGATAACCGTGCTCTATTTTCGACCCATCAATGAAATTCCAGGAAACACACGCGTTGTCGGTCAGCAACAACTGCAGAAGTTTCAAGAAAACCTAGGAAAAGTTCTCAAAGACCCATTCCAGGTTATCAATCGTTCTGGGACCAATTGCTTTTTTCTAACCTGTTAAAAACCACTAGGTATGTGAAGGGTGGTAGAAGGGTTTGTCCCCCCCCATCATAATCCCTTTCTCCTCCTTTTTTAGTTTCAGGTTGTTCACTTGCTCACTTTATATTAGAGAACAAAAAGACTCGACAACGTAAAAAATAGATTTTTTAATAGATATCAGGAAATGCTGAGTATGATATTATATTAATTGGCACTGTTATAACGATAGACTACATTGGCACTGTTATAACGTATCCTGGTTTCTGACGGCATGCTTTCAGGTGGTAATGAAGCAAACCAAACTGCCTATAACTCTTCTGCAAGAGAAGGCCAAGGTCGGTAATTTTATTTGCGATGTGTGATTTAAAAAAAATTAAATTTTAAACTTTATCTCACATTCACAAAAATATTGTTACATTGCAAATTACCTATCTCTTCACAGTAACAGTGCCGCCTTCTGCTTCGTTCTTGGGGGCAAAGGTCTCGGCTCTCCACCCTCATAATGTTCACAATGTCCTGGCAATGGTAGTTGGTAGATCAAAAAGACTGATGGTAAACGAGCACCACTCTTGGTAAAACAGCGAGTTTTTGGTATTTTGGTAAAAATAGAAATTTTAAACACTTGTTTTTTGGGGGTGTGCATATATTTAAATGGTTTAGAGACAGTTTCGGTTCTTAAAAGAGAATAGATTTCATCGGCAGTGATAGGGTGAAAAATCATCCTTTTTGGCCCCGTTTTCAGCAGCAACGCGTTCACATCACGGACACTGAGAGCTTCCAAGACACATTTGGCAAGAAAGCACAGCGGAAGAAGCCGAAGCTGACCGCTGACTCTGTCGAAGTACGCTCTCGAAATCAGAGTAAATGGGTTCTTCCACATAGCTCCCCTGCAATTTACAAACTCCCCTGCAATTTACAAACTCCCCTGCAATTTACAAACTCCCCTGCAATTTACAAACTCCCCTGCAATTTACAAACTCCCCTGCAATTTACAAACTCCCCTGCAATTTACAAACTCCCCTGCAATTTACAAACTCCCCTGCAATTTACAAACTCCCCTGCAATTTACAAACTCCCCTGCAATTTACAAACCTTCCTGCAATTTACAAACTCCCCTGCAATTTACAAACTCCCCTGCAATTTACAAACTCCCCTGCAATTTACAAACTCCCCTGCAATTTACAAACTCATTAAAAGAAAGAATTTTCAAATAACGAGAACAATTTGATATGAATAATTAGAAAGAAACGCCATTGGAAGCCAGAGTAAGGAAATATTCATTTGTGATTTTAGGTTCCCTCCTTCTAAGGACAGTGGTTTTTAGAATTTTTGTGAAGTGCTGGTAAGATATTTTCTTGCATAGGCTCTGAATTGTTTTTAATATATTCATTTTACAGGGTTCTGCCGCATGTTTAAAATCAGGGTCTTATACTGATTGATTGCAAGATAATGAAAATGTAGTAATCTGCTATATTACAAGTAAAGTAATCAGAATAATGTCAGAGAGTGAAGAGCGGGTGGTGGCGAAACATCGGAATTTAAGAGATGTGAGTGGGCGGTGAAAACGAGTCAGTAAGAATTGGGTGGTACAAGTAAGGGAAGGGGGATGTTATTTTATGGTGACTTCTTACTCAGCACTTAGTGTGAGATTGCATTACTATTTAGTAGTTGATAGGATCAAAAGACTTACTACCTACTGTGAAAATTCTTACAGGCTCTGGGTGCATTGGCATCTCATTTGCAAGCTTCTTACAAAGTGGATGCAGACAAAGATCTCAAGGTTGGCCCCTTCCGGAAGAGGAGCAGTCTTGAAAACAAGAGATAGAGATTACAACGCCTTTCTTGCTTTAGATAGACAATGTTTTCTCGGGTTTTCTTCAACATTGCTCAGACATACATATATAACCTGCAATTGTTGAAACAAAGACAAAAGTGACCGGTCCTTCGAGCAAAGGTCTTGAGTAATTCCTCTAGGTTTGGGTGGATCTGTCCGGGGTGAAGCTCGAACAAGCATTCATTCGCACAAGAGTCAGCGCAAGCTAACCATTATGTTAAACCCGGACGGGATATGTTTCTTTGGTAAATTTTTTAAATAAATATTTACTTGGTAAATCATTCTGTTTAAAAATTTGGTGAATCTTGACAACAAAAAGTTGAAAATGAACTGTAATTGAAAATAATCACTTTTTAGGTGGAAGGTGCTGAAGACGAGCGAGTAGAAAACCCGAATCCTCTCTTCAGGGCGGGCCAAAGCAATAGAGTTTGGGGCGAGTTGTACAAGGTCAGCTGAGCCTTTTTCATCTGAGGGGGGCATGTATGTAGCTCATTCAATTCGGTTTCCTAGAAGTGAGATAAGTTTTTGTTTAATTTTGTGCTTCTTCATTTTCTTACTTTGTAATATGTATGGCAGCTAATAAACGAAAAAAACACATGCCTGAACGACTGAAAGGTAAAATATACCCACCGTTGTTCGACCCGTTGCGCTATATGGCCTTGAATGGCCTCGAATGCTATATGGCCTATATGGCCTCGAATGCTATATGGCCTATATGGCCTCGAATGCTATATGGCCTATATGGCCTCGAATGCTATATGGCCTATATGGCCTCGAATGCTATATGGCCTCGAATGTCCTCCGACAACTGTGAAAACCGAGCGATTGCTTCACGTTATGGGAATGAAGATGCTGAGATGGAGCCTTGGACTCACCCTTTTGAACAATGTGCGCAATGAAGATGTAAGAGCTCTTGATATCACTCCCATTTTCGAGAAGTTGAGAGAAATCAGGCTGAGATGGTACGGTCACGTTCTAAGAGCTGACCCTTCATCCGTCTTGAAATCAACCTGGAACCTCAATGTTCAGGGTAAGAGACCCAGGGGGATACCAAAAACTAGATGGCGGGACAGCATTAAAGTAGACATGGCTGCTGTCGGAATTAGAGCTGAAGACGCCGCGAATCGGAGGAAATTGAGAAGTGTCATCTCTACAGCGGACCCTGTTCTCACACGGGACAAACGCTAAGAAGAAGAAGAATAAACGAACCCGCGAATGTTTTAATCGGTAGAATACTATGAATGTCAATCATGCAGTTCTCAAATCACGGTTCTTTCGCGACGCATTTTGTAGGCAGAAGAGTTTTTCTACAAAAGAAACCAGTTCTAGGTCAAATTCAAAGTTCACTTATGTTGTTAAATTTTCCCCCTTCCAATTCTTCAATTTTCTACGATTTTGATGAAAACAATCTTGGGCATGATTCTAGTTGAGACATTTTTCAAGCAGGGGTTCTTTAGTCATGTCCTGTCGCCTCTGGGCGTGCGTCTGTTTTAGATCTTTTTGCGGGCGTCTGTTTTTTAACTCATAAAGGAAACCCTTATGTGAATTTTTTTTTATCTCTCAAGGGTGAAAAATTTTCAAAAACTTTTTATCTCATAAAATAGAAACTTGAAAAAATTTTTTCCAGATGTAAGGCAAGTGTCTGTATACAAAAATTTTCGCTTCCGGCGGGCGTCTGTAGGATTTTTTCGGACCAAATAAAAAACTACAGTTTTCAAGGCGTGAAGCCGATGTTTCAAAATTTCATTATTTTGTTCCAACGTCTCTCTCTCCAAAATCTTTCAACAAAAAAAGAAGAATTGTTAAGTGTCTGTTATGCGCAGGTCCTCGATTCCTCGGATGTGATCGTAGAAGTAATTGACGCTAGAGATCCAATGGGCACGAGATGCAAACACGTTGAGGAGTTCCTCAGGTACTGAAAACAGACTTTACAAGGTCGCAAAAACCTTTTCGCGGAAGTTTTTTTTAAATAGAAAACGTTTGTAATCCGAAAACAAAAGATGATCAAGCAAAAATTGGTTGATCACGTGCTCACAGCGTGTTATAAGTTGATCACGTGCTCACAGCGTGTTATAAGTAACGCGATTCGGTTATTACGAATAATTTTTGTTACAGGAAAGAGAAGCCTCACAAGCATTTAGTTCTCGTGATGAACAAAGTGGATTTGGTGCCAACATGGGTTACGGTATGTTTTATTAAAGTTTTGTTGTTTTAAATTTGGATTTGTGTATCTTGCAAGATTTACAAGATTTTTTCAGTTGTCCTATTATGACGAATAAATATTTGTAACTTCATTATCATGATGTATTTCGTGTATCCATTCTACATTGTTTCCATTCGATTTATTGGTAACCCAAAATGGTCTAAAAGATGAGGACTTGAATAACAATGATAAGGCGAACAGAAAGTTAGCAAGTGAGAAGGAGAAGGAGGTCGGGAATTGAGAAAGGACGTTGTTCATCTGTAATTGTACAAAAGATAAATAGAAAAACCGCTCATTCGAATAGGGTTCAATATAATGAGAAGCGAGCAAGAGATGTAGGGCAGAGAAACGAGAGAGAGAGAGAGAGAGAGATAGGGAGAGAGAAAAAAAAAGAGAGAGAGTTCATGCAGCATTATAGGCCAAGACTTAGAAGACTCGCTCACATTTCCTAATTCCAGGTTTTTTGATCGAATATTCACGGTGTTTTTTTCTTATTTTTGACAAGTGTAGGGAAGTTATTGTACAGCTGTGTTTGATTTGCAGAGAAAGTGGTTGGCGGAGTTATCAAAAGAGCTTCCTACTGTGGTGTTCCATGCATCGATGCAGCACTCCTTCGGGAAGGGCGCTCTTATCAACATTCTCCGGCAATTCGCCAAGTTGCACAAGGACAGGCAGCAGGTCGATCAATCACCACCCTATATTTTATGAGTGATCTACAAATACCCAGTTACACTTCGGTCTTTCTGATACTTGAAGTTAATACAGTCCAACATAACAATTTATACATATGTAACTGGAACTGGTAATCTTTATACTCATTTTTTTGCTATGCAAGGGCGTATCTTTTACCTAGAGATATGCCTGCCTCGACGAGTAAGTTGGTATATCAATAATTTGATACGCATATCGTAATGAGTGACGATCAAAAGAAGAACTAAATACGGTCAGGGTGTTTCTCACCATCCGCCCGATTTAGAAGATAGATCTAGAGCGTTTGTAAAAATAGAAGAATCAAATAGAGAGAATTCGTATCACAATCTTGTTGAGATAACGCATAGATTTGCGCCTAGGTTGTGAGAGTCAGAAAAACACTGATAACAGTTTCACCCGATGATTTCTTTGCAGATCAGTGTTGGTTTCATTGGGTACCCGAATGTGGGTAAGTCATCCATCGTAAATACTTTGCGCAAGAAGAAAGTCTGCAAAACTGCGCCTATCGCTGGAGAGACTAAGGTACTTAATTGCTCATTACATCTGATAAACAAAATGGATAAAGTGATAGAGTGAGGTGATGATGATGATGATTGTTGCCCGTGCGGTTCCTTTGACGTTGAAAGGGGGGGGGTCCACGAGCTCTCGGTAAAAGCTCAAGCACACAGTCACACTCACTCACTTCTCTATTTCTCTCTCTTTCTCTCTCTCATTCACTTTTTTTTTGCCTCCCAAAGGAAATAGAGTGAGGTAGATACATACAGTACCATGCAGAAGTATACCAAAAAGTATATTTTACAGTGTTTCTCTGCAGTGAATGCGAATTAAAGGCTCAAATTTTATTAGATAATCTTCAAGTACTTCGAAACACTATTTCAACATAACTTGTGAGATGCCCGTTAACTGTGAACAAAAACAGCATAAAATATGAAATTCAAGAAAAACACGATTTGAGCACATATTCTTCAGTAACCTATGACATCTTCGCTAACAACTTAACCGTCCAATTTTATCCGAAACTTTATTACCCCAGTCTAATACTTCGTCGCGTGGTAGCGGAGAATCATGCCGGCCTAGAACATGCTACGCCATCTGCTTAGAGAACAATTCAAACAAAGAAGAGAGAAAGAGAGAGAGAGAAGAAAAAAAGAGAGAAAAGAATTTTAGAGTTACAATACAAAAATCTGTTTTTGAACATCAGATGTAGTGTTTCAATAAAAAAAAAGAAAAATACCCCTAGCGTCAATGACTGCCTTGCATCTTTGTGGCATAGAGGCCACCAAGTTGGCGAGGGTTGAAACCGGGAGGACGTGCCAGGCCTGCTCGAGTTGGGCGAATTTCTCCGCCGCATTCCGAGCAGTCTTGACCTGGACGGCCTTACCTAGCTCCCCCCACACGTGCTCTATCGGATTTAGGTCCGGTGACTGGCTCGGTCAGTCCATGAGGGTCACTCGACGCTGACCAAACCAGTCTTGGACCGCACGCGAAGCGTGCTTTGGATAATTGTCCTGCTGGTATATCCAGCCCCGGGGCATGTTCGAGCGCGCATAGGGCAGCATGACGTTCGAGAGTATTTATATGTAATCTTCCTTCCTCATAATACCCTCTACCCTGTGCAGAGGCCCGACCCCACCCGCGTGGAACGCTCCCCACACCATCACTGAACCTCCCCCATGCTTACAGGTCGGAACCTGATACCTAGCATTGAACCTAGAGCCTACAGGCCGCCTCACATGGCTAATTCCGTCTGTCCCGAAAAGCATAAAATTGCTCTCATCAGACCAGAGCACCTGATTCCATTCCTGCACTGTCCAACGCTGATGGTCCTTTGCCCACTGCAATCGCCTCTGCCGGTTCTTCTCCGAGATCATCGGCTTCTTCACCGGGCGACGTCCGAAGAGGCCGGCGGTGCGCAGACGCCTCTTTACCGTATCGACGGAGATCTGAAAACCAATTTTTGCTCAAGAAAAAAATTATCATGCCAAAAAATTACTTTAACATTGAAGTGCTGCAGCAGTTCCTTGTGAATTTCAACCACGTTTCTCCGGGGGTTGGCTTTGCTTATCCTAGTGATGACACGGTTGATGCTGGGAGAAGTTAGTGAAGGCCTTCCACGTGATTTCGTCCGAATTGGCGTCTTCGCGGAGCGAGAGATCGTGCCGACATCAGTCTTGAATTGGCGCGCCAGATCGGCCAAACTCATGCCCATTGCCCGCCCACTTGCAATGGTCTGCCGGTCCTTTTCACTTAAATTCTTAGAGCCTTTGGGTCGACCCATTATCTGAAAATGCTAGAAATTTTTTATGATCATTGCAATAAACAGAAACAAATAAACAAGAACATATGTCAAAAATCTCGAAAAAGACTATTTTCAGAAAAAAATTGCTGAGCTGTTCTGCTTTTTCAGAAACCGCTTCATTCCATTACAGTATGACGTAAATCACGAGCCACACAACATATAAAAAAATTGCGCTAGTGGGCGCAAAAACACAAAAGTTATACGATAAAATATACTTTTTGGTATACTTCTGCACGGTACTGTATATACAGGTTTTTTTTTAGTGTGCTAGAAAAAAGTAAAGACAGAAATTTTTTTCACTTAAGGGTCCCCCCTCATGATAAAAAAAACAGAGACCCGCGAATTTTTTTTAGACATAGGGGATTTGGAAAAATCCCTCATGTTGTTTAAACATAAGGGATTTGGAAAAATCCCTCCCTTGTGATTTGGAAAAACAGCGGCCCACCGACAGAAGGTCTGATGTTGTTGTTGTTGTCTTGCCCATAGGTCCTGTCGAGGGGAGACCTTTTGGGATAGGTTGCTGGTGAGGATCCTTTTGAGTCCGGAGAGATTTTCTCCGTCTACACTCGCACCGCAGTCGGCGATCCTCTTGGCGAGACCCATTCGTTAACCGGAGAAGGGCAAGAGGTTATTTTACTGGCGCCTCGACTCGCCATTGAAAAGTATAGTGGAGTATCGGCTGATGTTTTGTCCGGTGGCATGCCCAGGCCGGTCCGGCATCGCCCTCCTTTGAAGAGCTATACTACCCAGTTTTGGTCCGCGGCGGGATTTCTCCCGCTACCTCCCAGCACGAATTCTTCGTAGGGAGGCGTCCCTCTATCCGCCACCTGGGGTAGCGCTCGATTCTGGACTGGATGATCCGGCTCCATCCGTGACAGGCTGTTAAGGCTGTAGAGTCACGAATGGCCACTGTTGCCAGTGTGTTTCGAGACAGAAGGTCTGATATGACTATTTAACCCCTGCATGTAGAGTGGTTGAAAGAAAGCGGCACACCTAGAAACTAAGGATTCGATTGAGTTGAGCTTTTGAGAATGAATTACGAAAGGATAAATAATGAGAGAATTTTTTAAAAAGAGACACTTGTGTGATGTACATATGTTTAGCTGAGATAATGGTTTGTGAATGGAAACTCGGGAGAGAGGTTTGTGAATGGAAACCCCTACCGTCATAAGAATCCCCATGGCAGAGGAAGAACCATCTCCGAGAATAGAAAGTTCTTTGAAGGTGTGGCAGTACGTGATGTTGATGAAGCGCATCTACCTCATTGACTGCCCCGGAGTTGTTTACCCACAAGGGGACAGCGAGACGGAGATCATTCTCAAAGGAGTGGTGAGTACTTTTTTTTTAAAATGGAGAAAAAAACAAGGCTTTCGAGTCTTTCATTTATAGCAGTCTCACATGGAAGACCAATGTGTTTTCCGTTGGTTAACTGGTAAAGCGCTCGTGTTCTTGTACAGATATGAAAGATGACTGGGTTCGATTCCGCCCGTTGGACTAGTTTTGTTCCGTGGTATAGTTCAATCAATTGTCGGCTATACCGAGCGTTACTGCCTTGAAATTGTTTTACGGAGAATTTTATGATTCGTAATTTCATCTACCATGGAAATTTTTGTGTTTAGTCTCACATATGACACCTTTTTCCACCGGTCTTTCTTCTCCTAATGTATTCAATTTTATCCAGTCAAAGCCTGCAGTTATAATCCTTCTGGTGACGAGCGCCCTCCTGATGACCCACGTTTTAGCCCCTCTCTCTTTTTAATATTGTGGCTCACCATCTCGTCACTCTTAAAATCACGCTCATCTTGGTTTTCCATGTATTCTTGGGTAAGTTTCGGGTGAGTATAGATCCTCACCAGTATACATGAATATTCCGAGTAAGGTACATGATGCGGTCTAATTATGTATTTTAAAAATGGTTAGCGCCTAGGTGAGGGTGGAAAACGTGAGAGATCCCGAAAACCACGTCCAGGGCATTCTGGACAGAGTGAAAAAGGAACACATTTCCAGGTTGGACATGCTTCTTGTATCCAACTTAAAGAGCTTATTCTATCTGGATTCAAAATTCAATTGACCATGTCGTATGATGTGCAGGAAAAAAAAAAGAAGAAAACTATGCATACTTTACTAGGACTAGAAGGACCTATTTTATCGAAAAAGTTCTCTTTTCCTGTCATACACACCATCAGAAACGCAGGGAACAGCCACCGGCTATCGGTGTGTTTCTATAACCCGCACTGTAAGTTGAACCTATGCGCAAATCTACGCGCCATCCGAGAAAGCTGGTGATATAAGTGTTCTTATCGTCTGTATCCTCTCTTTTACATCACACGCTCTCGCGCTCTCTCAAAGGCCTGCCGATCCATCATGATTAGTCATTTTGACATACACGCTCTTACAGCAGATAAGAAAAAAAAAACAGTTATCAGAAAGCCGGACTCAAAAAAATACATACTGAGACTGTAAGAAATTTCATTAGCTACTGCTCGCCAAACCCCGTTCTAGGTAAGAAACCACCCAGAATCCATAAATCAGCGAACCCACTTCCCAGGGAACAACAAATAACATCATTGCAACTACGTAGTGGCTATGCAAGTTCCCTTAACAGCTACCTACACAGAATAGGAGCTGCCCAATCCCCTCTTTGCCCAAAATGTTTAGAAGAGCCACATACAACTAGTCATTTATTCTCGTGTCGCTGTGACCACACACTTTTAAGAACAATAGATTTGTTTCTCATAGCAGTTATTCCTTTCTTTCTCTCTAAAAAAAAATTAAAACCCCGAGAGAGAAGGAGAAATGAATATGATTATATAAATGATGTAAGTAAGGATATTGTTTTCTGAGCCATACTCAAGAAGACCTCGTCTACCCAACCGAAGACCTTGCCATGACCAAGAAGGCCTCGTCTACCCAACCGAAGACCTTGCCATGACCAAGAAGACCTCGTCTACCCAACCGAAGACCTTGCCATGACCAAGAAGACCTCGTCTACCCAACCGAAGACCTTGCCATGACCAAGAAGACCTCGTCTACCCAACCGAAGACCTTCAACGGGCAAACCACAACAACATAAGAAAAAATAGTCTGCCTGATATATCAAGGCAATTATGTGTCTCTTCTCAAGGGAGCGCGTACCCTTCCGCCAGCTGAAAATACACGTGGATGAGATTGATATTTTCCATTTTCGGCAAACATCCTCAGATAATAGTGAAAATACTTGTTCTAAATTGGGGAAGATTCTCTTGATAATTGACAGGACGTACAACATCGAAGGTTGGGAAGACGTTGAAGACATGATCAAGCAGATCGCCGTCAAATCGGGAAGGCTCATCAAGGTCCGTATTCAGAAAATGACTCTAGTAATTCTTTTGTTTGACAGTTTTCTAGTTATACGGTTTATTCGGACAGGTTTCAAGTCAAGTTTTCGACCCTCGAAATAGTAAATGAACCGTCTCATTAACTCACAAGAAACATGTATTGAACTGCAGAATAACAAAAACCAACACAAACAACACAAAGAGTTTGCACATGAAGACAATGCACGGGCAAACAATTAAGTTTTATGGGCCTTAAAAACAGCACATGTGGTTTTCAATGGAAGGTGTTCAAAGTTTCTCGCTTATAAACGAGCGATTACCAAAGTAGAATGCTACATTTGGAGGCTAATGGCCGAAGTCATCAACATCCTCGCTAGCCAAGTTTTACTAATATTGCCAGAAAAAGATCCTGGTCACATCAAAAAAGGAAGAAAATTGGAAAATTTGAATTGGACTAACTGAATGAAAAAAAAATTGAGTAGACTTTATTACCGTACTTTGGCATTGTTTCAGGGGGGAGAACCAGACGTGAGTACCGTAGCGAAGAGCTTACTCAACGACTTTCAAAGAGGCCGACTACCATACTTCACTCCGCCGCCTGGTTGTGAAGAGCGGGCCAAGCTGGACTACGAGCAGGTCAGGCCAATCAAATACTTTCTCCGAACAGAGAAATTAGGTCGTTTGACAAATACAGAGGCTTTCTACATCTGAAATATGCCACCATGTGTTGAATGGTAAAGTTTCAGCGGGTCTCTGTTTGAAAATTCTGCTAATTGTCATATTTCGTTCAAACGCACTATAAAACAAATTTGGCAACTCGACTTTGATAAGAGCAGAACCAAATGTTTTTGATAGAAAAGCTAATTGAGAGTGTTTTGAGTAGTTTCCGTGCAGGCACCGATCAATGAGCTGTGCGCCGATGATGACGAAGCAGAGATAATGAGCAGAACGGGGTCGACCATTGGGGAGGAGGTGAGTCAGAGGGCACCAGCCACAACAAAGTTGTGACCTCGGTAGTGTAGTTGTAATACACTCGTTGCCGGCAAGAAAAATTCCGCAAGTTCGATCCCTTCTCAAGCATAATGTTTTGCTTATAAAATGATTTAGTAGAATACGATCAGTTTGTTTATATAAAAAAAGGCTCGTAATTGTCGAAAAAGATAAGTAAACCGTGAAATCGGACATTATATGTAAATTAAGTAAAAGGCAATTCAAAAGTAAAAAGACAGAAGGGCGAGTTTTTTGAGAAATGAGAAGATGGCGAGAATTTGGAGAGAGGAGGAGTGATTATAATTTATAGGAGGAGAATCTATAATTTTAATTTTAAAAAAAGAAGTAGTTTATTTAAACTGCTTTTTGTCGCAAAGTACATGATAAAACGTTTTATATGTTGAATTGAACATTTCAATCTGAATTTTTTCAAAGCTCTTATTATGCTCCTATAGAAGAATAACTTTTTCTTAACAGGATAAGTCAGAAACCGTGGCAACGGAAAGCGGAGCGGAAGAAGACTTTGGGGATCTGACGGATCTGGACTCAACCTGCTCCGGACTGACGGACGTATCCGGTCTGAGTGATTTGGATGAGGACATTCAGGCCATGGAAGACTTCCAAGACGATGAAGACAACAAGGTTGTATTTGCATTCGTATCTTGACTTTGTATTGAAGGCCTCAGATTAGAATTTTGAGTTATAGATAGTATGAAAGCTTCGAAATAAACATGGTTGGGGCTTGATGATTGAAGAAAGTTCCGTTATAATTGGTCAAGGTGGTAAAAGTTTGGCGCATTCAAGAATTAGTTTGAAATTAATGAACCAACCATTAAAATCATTAAAATGAACCATTTAAAACATCATGACTTATTCTATTCGTCATTCAACATATTTTCGACGTGTTGGAATACGCATTCCGAAGTACGCAACTATAACATAATTGCGCAAAAACAACTATATTTGGGAACAACTATATTTGGGATGAAGTATTGAAAGAGGAGTGACTCTTGGTTCATGTGAATAGTCAATTGGATAAAAGTACTTGGATGTTGTGATGTCTGAGGTTAAGGAAGAGAAGAAGAAGCGAGAAGTCGGCACAAGAGTGGAGAGGAGGAGAGAGAGAGGCAAACGGGCAGGCAAAAAGCTAACGGAGAAGAAGAAGAGAGGCCAGGGAAAGAGCATCGTCCAGGCTGCCGAGTCTACTGTAAGCCATTTCGTCTTTTTATATATTAGTTTTTCGTTCTGCTATGACTTCAAAGACAGAAGCGCCATCATTTTTACAAATTCTTATAAGTGCAGCAGTTTCTTGTTCCTAATGTAGGAGCAAGAACGTAAATACTCTTCTCATTTGGTATGGACGGAGAGAAATTGGAAAATTAGAAGCGAATGAAAGGCTGAGGGAGAGAGATCGGGCAATATTGGAGAGAGGTCAAGACTGAGAAGACTCCCTGTCATTATTCAAAGGCCACCGCCTGGATGAGGGGTTGATTTTGAACTTTTGATTGTAAGTTACGTATGATTCGAGACTTTTAGCAGGGTGCATCGTATAACACTGCGGGTACGGTATCTTTCTCGAAAGGCGTCGTGAAGGGAGGCATGTGGAGGAAGAAACTCGAGAAGCGGAAGAAGATCAAGCATCAAGTGTGAACCATGCCCCGATCAAGGGAACAATCTCTCCGACTGCTGTTGCTGTTGAGCTTTCGCTGTTTAACCAAAAGCGTGGCTCAAAACGTGTGGTTGTTATTCTAGAGCTCTGTTGATGTTGTTGAAAAATTGAATAAAGTTTCTTCTTTTCACTCTCTCTTTCGAAAATGCAGATTTGAGTTTGCAACTCCGCATATTTTTATCCGAAGGTCCGTATTGTTCATGAATGTGACAGTTACCGCAGTTAATTGGTAAGAAGGTCGCCCAATAAAACATTTTTCATTTGCTTGTTTAACATATAAAAACGTGACTGGCTCAATCGATAAGGCACCATATACTGGCAGCTCTAAAGTCGTGGGTTCAATTCTCATCCTGTCTGTCAAAAGGCAATTGTTTCTTCAACTCGGCTTTTTACAAATTTTTCTACTCTTAAACATCAAAATTTGAACACCATAAGACCATATCGTCCGAACCCGTTTGCCTATGTCTCATAATACGACTCTTAATTCATCAGGAGCCCGCATACTAGTAGAAATGTGGGTTCTTCTATGACTTATGACACTTATCTTGAAGCAAATAAAACAGATTACAGTTGTATAAGAATGGTGTTGAGTATTATTAAAATTATCGTTTCAGCGCTCTGATTTCTTCCACTGAATCCTAGTACAGTATACACTCAGAAGGGCAATACAAGGTTTCTTGAAACGACTTTTCGAATGGATAAACCATTAGACGACGCTTCTGCAGCCTGCGAAGGTTTCGTTTTCATGGGCTGTTTTGTTAGAAGATCAGTTCGGATTACCAATTACCAATAGAAGATCAGTTCGGATTACCAATTACCAATAGATCAGTTCTGATTACCAATTACCAATAAAAAGTAGTCAAGCCATAGTTAATCGGGCACTTTGTTTCTTCAGTCGCTTTTCACTGAATTTTTCGCTTAGGTTTGGGTAAAATGTATGCTAACGAGGCCACAATATTTCTGTTTTCTAAAGTCTATTTGAGGAATTTGACTTAGCTGTTTTCAGCTATTATTCACTTTTTTAAAAGCTTAGACTTGATCAAAAGTTACGCTAACGATGCCGTACGGCTTAGGCTAACGAGACCGCATAAGAAAATCTCAAGTCAATGACTAAAATTGTCAAAAAATAAAAAAGCCTCCCCCAAGTAAAATTGTGCCGTTAATCGGTGGTTTATTGACTAGTTTAAGAATTTTAGAATTCATATTGATTTTAACTGTTTTTTTTTCTCGAGAACTTCTGGTGTTGTTTCAGGTCCTTAAATCTGTTAAGTTTTCAGATTTGAAGTTTTTCGAGCGAAGATTGACGGAGGTAATCGGACAAATGCAACCCAAGGCTACGAAATGGCGATGTTATTTATTTATTTTTTTAAAATTAGTTTTTTTTCCCTACAAAAGCGATGTTCTAATGGGTAAATTATGGAAAATGACTTGCATACAGGGAGTTTTTATTGTGGAAGAAAAAGGTACAGGCACCCGACAGAGGCGGAAAAATTTCTTTTCACATACGGGTCCCCCCTTATGATTAAAAAAACAAATGCCCGCGAAAAAATTTTTTTGTTGTTTTTCACACGGATCCCCCCTTATGAATTGGAAAAACAGAGGCCCGCCGACCGAAGGTCTGACATGACTATTTAACCTCTGCTTGCATATAAAGCAATTTTTGGATGTATATAGTTATCCATATGTTACCTGTACTTGCTAATATTGAAGGAAAAAAAACTACCGCTTTCAAGGGCTCATACTTTTGAAAAGCGAGCGAATTGTAGGGAAGAACGACGAGAGACCATTCGGAACAGTGAAGCTTAAATGAACTATGTCCTCTTACAGTGATATTACTGGTTGTCTTCCTGTCTACTGTGCTATCTTCGTATCATTGGATTATCGATCCATCATTTCGAACTGTGAGTTTTTTTAAAAAGATCTTATTCAATGTAAATGGGAAAGGCGAGCTGAAATTTTTGAGTACGTTTTTCCAGAAAGGTTACGGTAGGTTACGGTAGCAATGAAATAAAGGAACAATTTGTTGTTTTTTCCAATGTAAACTCATAAAAAATTTAGAATTACAATTTCGAAACATCCTAATTTTACATGTAGAGTTGCCTTCATATACAAAAACACAGCTTTCAACGTGCGGTATTTGAAATACGGTATTTGAAATAACGTCTGAAGGTATCCCTGCGAGACTCGCTATCCAATCACGCGGTTTTCTCCTTTTCACTACCTTTCCTATTCGGATTATTCGTCGTTTTTGGCATACATCGGCGGGTTGTCGCTCCCTCTATGTCAGTGAACTTCTCCTTGGGACATTGTAGTAATCGGTTATCAAGGCTAATTATCAAAGATTTATTTTGTTTTTAGTGTCGAATAGTTGCATCAAACTTTTCATAAACTGTACAGATACTCGCTTTCATCAATGAATTAAAATTACCCAACTGTGCTCTTTTTCTTACCAGTAGAAGAGCATACAGATCAAAAAGACTAATAATAAAATACGGCAGCTCAAAAAGACTAATAATAAAATACGGCAGACTCTCAAGAAAGACCAAGAGTCTTCGATGGAAAGCAGAGAACGGCTATACAAACAGAACATTTCGTATGACTGCGATTTAAATAAACACTCTCTTTTCAAATCCTAAAACTCTCCTGTAATTTTTCCGTATCTCCAATATGTATTAATGGTTACTATGATCATGGCGAACCTGGCGATGAGCAAGTAGCGAAATCGGGAATATTAGCATCGAACAATAATTTTAAGTTTTCAATGATATACCTCCATAGAGCTTGCAAGTCATTTACCATAAATTTGATTGTAGGTTCTGGAATATCCTTCTAAAAAATTTTTCTGTGACTTTGTACAGTCTGTCTGACGCTTTTTATTGTGTTTTTCGATGGTGAGTGCCTGGGGAGGCATAGTTATCCAGCCTGCTTAGGCGAAGAGTCCCGATTCGACATTGGATGGTGAGTGCCTGGGGAGGCATAGTTATCCAGCCTGCTTAGGCGATGGTGAGTGCCTGGGGAGGCATAGTTATCCAGCCTGCTTAGGCGATGGTGAGTGCCTGGGGAGGCATAGTTATCCAGCCTGCTTAGGCGATGGTGAGTGCCTGGGGAGGCATAGTTATCCAGCCTGCTTAGGCGAAGAGTCCCGATTCGACACTGGACCATGATTTTGTACGTAGTGTGGGCAGGGGTTAAATAGTCATGTCAGACTTTCTGTCGGTGGGCCACTGTTTTTCCAAATCATAAGGGGGGACCCTTATGTAAAACAAAAATTTAAAAAATTCGCGGGCCTCTGTTTTTTTACGATAACTATATGTGAAAAAAGACCCTTATGTGAAATTTTTTTTTCTGCCTTTGGCGGGCGTCTGTACCGTTTTCTTGCAAACTAGAAAACCCCTGAATGTGGGTGAGAAAAATACATTGCCCCGAAATGTTGAGCTTGAACCAAGAAGGTATAAAACCTTTGCAGTGCCTCCACTAATCTGAATATCGCCACTGGTGTTATATTTAAGCACTAGAAGTCACCAAAAAAGGAGCCACTGGGTTAAGTGAATGTCTCATCTCAAGAGGGCGCTGACTCTGTTCAGAGGCGCGAATATAATTATTGTTTCGGGAGAGAACCTGTTCCACAAGCATCGTCCGTTCGTTTTCATGTGTAGAGCCTGTGGTTATCTCTGCCCTCTCTCGCTCATTAAAAATGTTTCCTCTCTTTTTCTCACTCTATTTCATTTTTGTTCTGTTGTTTTTTCAGTATGTAAATTTTTTCAAGTTTTGTTACACTTACATTATCTCAAACATAATAATAATAACAATAAATGAAGAAAGTCGAAGAAACGCATGAGAAGCGTAGTGATTATATGCCAGTTTAAATTGTCAAAAGGAGGAAAAGGGATCACTCATTTGATAAGGAATGATAGATGAAGAGAGCGAGTCTTTTGAGTTTTGACATCCGTTATGTTGCTCAACCTCTATCTCTTCTCTGTTCTCACTAGTTTTCATTCTTTTAGGCCATTCTCTGTAGAAAGCGGTCGTTTCCAATTGTTTCACAAGTAAATGTGACATATAATAGCGGTTTTGTCATGTGGATGTACAAGTTCACAATATTCATCTTAATTCACCAAAAATCGAAAACTGGAATAAAAAGAGGAAGAAATGATGTACATAGATAAGGCGTTTGAGCAAAAGGTGAGATCATGATGATCTCCAAGTCATCGTAAACATTTCGGAAGGGATAATTTTTACGTATTCAAGCGGCATAGTTTTTTTTGAAGTTTTTTGTCTAGAGTGAGAGAAAGCGCAGTTATGTAATCCTATGATTTTGTCAGTCATAGTTCTCTTCCTCTTTTCATGAATGGAATGGCCGCATTCCGTCTCATTTCTTTCTGTTTCATATCTTTCTTATTTTCCGTCTTTACTATTTATTATGTTCTTTTGAATTTTATCTTGCTCTTTTCTTTGCTGTCCTTCTTTCTTTGACTTATTTTGGCATTGATAGGGACTGGTGTGTTTTTTAAGAAGAAGGATGAGATAAGAGAGTGGGCGGAAGAAAAAAGGAGAGAAAAAGAAGAAAGAGAGGATGAGTGGGGAAGAAAGAGAGAAAAGAGAGAGAAGAGAAACTAAGAGAGAAGTACTGAGGAGAAAATGATGAAAGAGCAAACGGGACATGTTCGGTCGGTAAGGGCATCTTCATTCTCTTTTTTTCCTCTCTCTATGTGCACATCATACTCTCTCTCTTTCTATCCAAAAAAGTATATTTATTATGCTGTAGTACTACGAAAATTTCTACGCGTGTTTCCAGAATTTCAAAATTACTGCTTAAAAAAAAAGTTCAGGGTTCATCTTAGTTTTTTTCTTCTTTTTTTACGTTCCTTGTGTTGACCTCATTTTCTACGCTTGCATCTTTATAATAATCTGAATCTTTATAATATCTTTTTAATAATATTTATAATAATGTAATCTTCTTTATATGTACATAATCTACATCTATAATCTACATGCAAAAACGCACAAATTTACTTACAATTGAAAACGAGGAAAGAATAGATTAGCTTAACAATTGTCAAATAAGTGAATAAATTTGATTACAAAAGCTAATACAGCCATGTGATATATAGCGATTTGAACGACAAAGAAGTTTAGTTCTGAATTCATGAGGAGAAAAGAGTAGATAGGACACCACTTTTTAACTGGGACTCTAAATAATTCGGGTTTCGAGGTAGCTTGCTGAAAAGGCGGGATATTCGAATTTCATAAGAGTTATTTCTAGCTGTATTCTTACTACCCTGAAATAAAAAGCCATTTATATTAGTTCGCGTTGGAATAGTCTCTTTAAAAAATCACTTTTAATCTATTATCGACATTCCATGGAAGATCTTGAAACCCATAACTAAGTCAGAAAATACCCTGAGAGAAACGAATCCAAGGCGGGCAAGTCGATTGGGGTAAGAAGGAAGAGACCTCGTATTATCCTCATTTGCGAAACATCGATAGTAAACTACGCGATGGTAAACTGGTAAACTTCGATTGTAAACTTTATAATAAATACACCAAAAAAGTAGCTTTAAAGATCCTATCTTTTCTCTTAAAATGCACAGAATGTGTCTCTCGTTCTATTCATTCGTGTCCTGCTTTTTGAAAATCTTTTCTCTATCCATATTTTTCAGTGTTGGCCTATTTACATTCTAAGCATACAACGATACTTTGAAGTTGAGGAACTTTTAAAGGGACAATTGGAGGTTTATCGTTCGAAGTTTGATTTAGATAACACAAAGGTCTAAGGCAGGTCTGATTTCATCTGTTGACGCTACAAAGTGTCAAGAAGAAAGGTATCTGAATGTGTTCAATCAGTGGCTTGGGAGAATTTTTTACCTTCTTACTTTTAAAAAAATCCGATCTTATACGCGAATGATTTTTTTACATAGGTTTTAACTTTTCAAAGAATTTTTTTAAAAAAAAAGGGAATAGGAGCTCTTTTTTACCAGAGTGGAGGATAGCGCGTATTCGATTTCAGGCTTAGTCAACAAATGGATTACTCACAAAGCCATGACCTCTACAATAAAGACTACTCTCTCTATATGTTTCTCTCCCTCTCACTTTCTCTCTTCATCTTTTTGATAGTTCTCGATTCTCTGGTCATATTTGTATTAATTACCGGAATTTGTTCAACCGGGAACAATTTATTTCATTTGATATTTGAAGATTTGCCTGGATTCTAGAAGGAACTTTAAACAGTTCAAAACATATCAACGATTGCTTTCCAAGAAGTTTTAGAGATGTTCATTGTTTGATGCTTTGTTTCCCAGTCTAGGACTCCTATATGTAGAGATGTAACGTTTGTATTGTATGAAAAACAATTAGAAAAAGCTTTTAGTTCAAAGAAACTTTAGTGTCTGTGATCATTGTGGAGCTCTGTGATTTCTGAAGTTGTTGTTGTTGTTGTTGTTGTTGCCGGTTGTAGCCGTCATCGAAGAGCGAGGCCCACGTGATATGTTTCTTTTCGCTTCGTCTTTCGTTGTGTATAAGTCGTTAATTTTTTTAAAAATAGACTTCTTCAAGAAGTTTGCCACTTCTCGTGGTTTCTCCCATAAGTCGGTGAGTGAGAGTGTCGTGGGGTCGCCAATGCAATCGAACAGGTGTGCGACGTCATGAGGTGTGGATGAGCATGTTGGGCAGACGTCTGGGATGGACTCATCGATACGGTGTAGATACGAGTTTGTGAATCTGCTGAATCCGGATCGAAGCTGGGAGAGTGTACATATTGTGCTGCGGGGAAGGTCATATTCTTCCACGTTGATGTCGGGCGGGGGTCTACCTCCGAGAATGACGGCGCCTTTCATTGATTGAAGTTCGCTGGAGACCATCATAGTGTGTATGGCGTTTGCGACGAGTTTCCCGTTGAGAGGGTCTGTTGCTATGGAGGCTGCGGACTCGACCGTGTGTTTGCAACTCATGATGAGGTCGTTTTTCATGGTGCGTGGTGGAGCATGACTTTCCAAGAGGCTGTGATGGTTGTGAGCTGGATCCATTGTTCTGGCGAGGTATTGAGCGGAGAGCATGTGAAGGTGTGACTTAGTGCGCATGACCTTGGATTCTCTGTGTAAGTGATCGGTGTCTGCCATCTGATGATTGCCCGTGACTACGCGGAGACCGGCATTCTGGGCGCGTTGGATCCTCTCGAGGGCCGAAGCGGATAAGAAAGTGGACCATGCGGGGGCGGCGTAACTGGAGATTGCTTGCGAGATAGCTTTGAAGGTTGTCCGTAAGGATTCCTTCTGGTTGCCCCAGGTGCTACCGGCGAGGGCCTTCAGGACGTTGTTTCTCTGTGTCATGCGGACTGCGATGTCTCTGGCGTGGTGGCTGAACGTGAACATGGTGTCGAAAGTTACGCCGAGGATCTTTGCGAGCTTGACTGTTGGGACGGTGGTTCCTCCGATGGATACGTCCAGGACCGTGTTGTATTCTTTGCTGAAAGGCGTGAGGAGCATGAGTTGACTTTTGGCCGGAGAGATGGTGAGGGAGCGATTGTTTAAGAAGCTTTCGATCCCAGGTATTGCCATACGTACGTACTCCGAGGCGGTGTTGATGTTCGAGTTGGAGGCCCATATGGTAATATCGTCTGCGTAAGTTATTACGTTGGTGTGAGCGCTATCGGATGGGAGGTCGCGTAGATGGGCGAGAGGGGGGCGTGGGCGTGGGCGAGAGGGCGCTGCCTTGTGGGACTCCGTTTCTGATCAGCCGGGAGCTCGAAAAGGTGTTGTGGAAGAGTGTGCGTCCTGTGCGTCCTCTCAGATACGAAGAGAGCCATTTCTTGATGTAGTTGGGCACGCTTGTGGTCATGAGGAGGTCGATAAGCTTGGTGATGTCGATGCTGTCGAAGGCTTTGGACATGTCGATCGCCATAAGGACTGTGCGCTTCGCTGGTCTTTTCTCATTGAAACCGTCTGCGATGTTCTTAGTGAGCTTCAGGAGTGCCGAAGTGGTTGAGCGGCCCGCCGTGAATCCGTGTTGGTGTTCCGCCGGTGGTATATGGGACTGGATAGTGTTGAGGAGTATGCGTTAAATCACTTTTGCGACGGGGAGAGAAGAGAGATCGGGCGGTAGCTTGAGCTGACGGTGGCTTGCTTCCCCGGCTTCAGGAGATGGATGATGATCGAGGACTTCCATATCATAGGGATCCGGTTAGTGCGTAGTGAATCGTTGATGAGGATAGTGAGAGCGTTGATTCCTCTGGGACCTAGGTTATGAAGGAGTATTGGAGCAAGGCCGTCTGGTCCAAGGGCTGTTGATTTTTTCGTTGCTCTGATGGCTGATGTGACCTCTTTTTCTGAGAAATCGGTGAAGTCGTCGGGGAGAAGTTGTCGTACTTTTCTCATCGTCTGCCTGTTGTACTTGGAGGTTGTGTACGAGACTGGGCGGGTGAAAGCCTTGTTGAAACGGTTGGCGCATTCTGTGGCGGATGTCACTGGGTCTTTATCGAAGCATATGGCGCAGTTGGGTGGGGTCTCCCTTTGTTGTTTAGCATCTTGATCGTCTTCCATAACTTGTTGCTGTCTCTTTTAGGGTCGAAGCTCTCCATGAATTGTCTCCAGACTTCTCGTTTGTTCTTGTCTGTGGCTCTCCTAATGTTTTGGTTGAGGTTGTATATCTCAGGGCAGAGCGGGTCGGATTCTCTCAAAGCGTCACGTTGGGACATCCAGTCGCGGATTTCCGAAGTTAGCGCTGTTTCTCTCTTGTGTATTCGACCGCGTGGTATTGTGCTGGCAGCTGCTGATAGCAGGATCTTCCGTAAGAAGGGCTCAGCTTGGGCGGCGGGAAGGTTCGGGAGAGGTGATTCGGCTAGCTTCTCCTCAACTAGCGATTGGAAACGGAACCAGTCTGCTTTGTTGTAGTTCGCGAAGGTCATGCTTCTGTGCGTCCGGATAAAGTTGTTGCTCTCGATTTCGATGACAATGGGTAAGTGATCTGAGCTTCCTGATGTGACGGTTTTCCATGAGGCTTCGGATAGGAGATCTTGTGAGTAGATGGAGATGTCGGGCGACGAGGGTCTTCCGTTGGAGGGAACACGGGTAGGAGAGTCTCGGTTGAGTGTAGCGTATTCAGAGTCGTCGATTGCGTTTGCGATGAGAGTACCTCTGCTGTCGGAGGAGTGAGAGAACCATGCTGCGTCGTGAGCGTTGAGATCGCCAAGGATAATGGAGTTGGAACGAGTGAGGAGTAGAGACGAAAGATCTGGGGTGTAACCGTTGCTGCAGGAACTGGTTGGTGGTATGTAGATGTTAGTGACATCAAGGAAGGAACCGTTGATTCCTGTTACGCGAATGCTGAGTGATTCCAGATGAGTGTCCGTTGTAGAGGGGATGACACTGTAGTTGAGCGAGTGACTGATGCCGGTGATGAGGCCGCCTCCGGTGTTTGTGCCGCGATCTCTTCGAAGCAGTGTGTATCCGGGGAACGATGGTGTCTCTTCGAAGCAGTGTGTATCCGGGGAACAAGTTGTTGTTGTTGTTGCCCCCCCTTGGGCGAGATGGTCATCTTGTGGCGAGTTGGCGAACATAGTCTACATAGTAAACAATTAAAACGATGATCATCATCATCGTTAGAGGTTTAGCGCTTTGGCAATTATTCCTGGGTTGGTCCAGAGTTCTGAAGGATGGCATTGAGTCGGGAGTTTCGGGCATGATAGCACATGAATTACGTTGTGTGGCGTTGCAGAGCAGTCAGGACATTTGTTCAGAATATTCGGATCTATTCGGTTTTTGTAATCATTCAGAAGATTACAGTAACCCGAGCGAAGTTGGCTGAGTCTTGTGCGTGTTGCCCTTGATAGTTGTCTTTCATTGGCGGCTATCGGAGGGGGTGATGTTCCTAGTATTGGATTAGGCTTGTATGACTTCAAGGCTTCGTTAGCCGCCGTAGTGTGGATTTTTTTCCGTAGTTCTTTCGTAGAGATTCCACTTTGTGAGATGTGGTTGGAAAGATCTTGAAGTGTAGGTTTCATCGCCCTGTTGTTGTTGTTGTTGCCGGCAAACGTCTCGCGTCGAAGAGAGTTGGCTATGGAGGGCCGCTCTCTCCCTCTCTCTCTCCTCTCTTTTTTTTATTTTTTAAATACATCTCTTCTTCTTTCCTTCACAATAGTCTCAGAAATGAGGCTACTTCTTTTGGTTTCATCCAGAGATCTTCCAACGTGAGTCTTGTTGGACGTCTAGCGCATTTGAAGAGATGGGCCACGTCGTGAGGTCCATTGAGACAGTCTGGGCAGTAGTCAGGTATCGAGTCATCGATCCGGTGTAAGTAGTGGTTGGTGTACCTGCTGTAGCCTGAGCGAAGTTGGCTCAGCGTGCAGCGGGCGTTTCTCGAGAGGTCCACTTCTTCTTCATTTATGTCCGGTGGTGGTCGGCCGCCCAGTATGACTGGACCTTGGATGGTTTCCTTTTCTTCTGAGACCATGTTTGTGTGGACTCGGTTGGCGACGTTTTTCCCGTTGTTCTTCTCTGCTGTTTCCGACAGGGCTCTTTCAACAGTGCTTCTGCATGCGATGTAAAGATCAGCTTTCATGTTGCGTGGTGGGGGTCCTTGGAGAAATAATCCGTGATGGAAGTGAGTTTGGCTCAAGGTCCTTGCCAAGTATTGGGCTGATAGCATGTGAAGGTGCGATTTCGATCTCATAACTTTAGCTTCAGCATGTATGTGGTCGACGCTGGCCATTTGATGGTTTCCTGTTACGATACGCAGGCCATTGTTCTGTCCTCTTTGAATTTTGGTATGTGCTGAGGAGGAGAGAAAGCTGGCCCAGGCTGGAGCTGCGTAGCTGTATATGGATTGGCAAATGGCTTTGTACGTGAGACGGAGTGTCTCCTTTTGGTTGCCCCATGTACTGCCGGCCAGCGCCTTCAGTACATTGTTACGTTGCGACATTCGGCCTGCTATGTCTTTCGCATGATGACTGAATGTGAACATAGAATCATATGTAACTCCAAGGATTTTGGCGGTATTCACGGTGGGTACGCTCTGACCTCCGATCGAGACATCTAGGATAGTCTTGTACTCTTTGCTGTAAGGTGTGAAGAGTAGAAGCTGGTTTTTGGCAGGAGAAATAGATAGTCCACGATCGTGGATGAACTTTTCGATGTGTGGGAGACCGGATCGTATGTGTAGCGAGGCAGTGGAAATGCTCGGATCTGACGCCCATAGCGTTATATCATCAGCATAAGAGACGATTTTGATGTTTGGATCGTTGTTCGGAAGATCGCTTAGATATAAATTGAAAAGAAGCGGTGAGAGTGCGCTGCCTTGAGGGACTCCGCTTCTGATCAGGGATGAGCTTGAGAGGACGTCGCGAAAGGATGTACGGCTCGTTCGTCCTCTGAGGTACGATGCTAGCCATTTCTTTGCGAAGTTTGGGGCGTCGGTTTGTAGGACGAGATCTATGAGTACCGCTATGTCTATGCTGTCGAAGGCCTTTGACATGTCGATTGCCAACATCACTGTACGTTTAGCTGGTCTCTTCGCGTTAAAGCCTGCAGCTACGTCTTTTGAAAGAGTGAGGAGGGCAGAGGTGGTGGATCTTCCTGTGGTGAATCCATGCTGGTGCTCAGCTACTCTTACGTACGGCTTGAGTTCTTCCAACAGAAGTCGTTCTATGATTTTCGCCATCGGTGAGAGTAAGGAGATCGGTCGGTATCCTGGTCCATCCGTT
The DNA here is from genome assembly GCA_964056735.1 of Allodiplogaster pararmata. Lineage (NCBI taxonomy): Eukaryota > Metazoa > Nematoda > Chromadorea > Rhabditida > Diplogasteridae > Allodiplogaster > Allodiplogaster pararmata. Next base: position 15,208,736 of record OZ057407.1, read on the forward strand.
GCCTCTTTCCCTGCTTTCAGGAGTGGGAGAGTGACTGAAGATTTCCAAATCATGGGAATTCTGCCAGAGCTGAGGGAGTCGTTGATGAGCTTTGTGAGGGCGGCTATACCTCTGTTCCCGAGATAATGGAAGAGTATTGGAGCGAGTCCGTCCGGTCCGAGGGCTGTTGATTTCTTTGTCTTCTTAATAGCTGATTTCACTGCGGCCTCTGAGTACTCGACAAAATCTTTAGCGTGTATGTTGTGAACTTTCTTCATGGTTTTCCGATTTTCCTTTTTTGTTTTGTAGTCGACTGGGCGTGTGAAGCGTTTGTTGAACTGGTTCGCGATTTCGAAGGAGGATGTGAGGGGTCCTTTCCCGAAGTCGATGGCGCAGTTTGGTGGGGGACGTCCTTTATCATTCAACATCTTGATCGTTTTCCACAGTTTCTTGCTGTCTAGTTTGGGATCAAAGGTCTCCATGAAGTTTCTCCAGATGTCCCTTTTGTTTCTGTCCGTGGCTCGTCTGATGTTCATGTTGAGGGTGCTGATGTCTTGGCTTGATGGGTCTGATTCTCGTAAAGCGTCTCGTTTGGTCATCCAATCTCGGATTTCTGGTGTTAAGGCAACGTTTCTCTTCTTGATGCGACCGCGTGGGATTGAGCTGGCGGCTGCAGATAACAGGATCTTCCGGAAGAAGGGCTCAGCTTGGGCGGCGGGGAGGTCGGGAAGGGGTGTCGTGGATAACTTTTCTTCGACGAGCTGTTCAAAGATTTTCCAGTTCGCTTTTCCGAAGTTGGTGAAGGAGACTTTCCTGTGCGTGCGGATGTAGTTGGAACCCTCAAGGACGATTACGATGGGTAGATGGTCGGAGCTTCCAGATGGTATTGTTTTCCATGAGACTTGAGAAAGTAAGTCCAGCGAACAAATGGAGATGTCTGGAGAAGATGGTCTTCCGTTGACTGGTACTCTGGTAGGCGTGTCACGGTTTACTGCGGCGTGTTCTGAAGCATCGATCGTTTCTGCGATGTGAGAGCCTCTGCTGTCTGAAGATTTGGAGAACCATGCGGCATCATGAGCGTTAAGATCACCGAGTATGATGGATTTCTCGCGATTGTGTAAGAACGGAGTGAGGTCGGGCGTGTAACCAGTGGTGCAAGAGCTCGTCGGTGGTATGTATATGTTGGTAACATCGAGCGACTTCCCATCGGCATCGATTATGCGGACCGTGAGAGATTCCAAATGTGTGTCGGTCGGAGAGGGCATTACAGTGTAGGACAGCGATTCGCTGATTCCGGTAATAAGACCGCCTCCGGAGTTCTTCTCACGATCTTTTCTTACGATAGTGTATCCAGGAATTTGTGGACATTTGGAACGGTTCGTTATCTTAGTTTCTTGGATGAGAAAAAGATCGACTTTCAGACGAGTGACGAGTTCATGGAGTTCCGTCGTTTTGCCAGAGAAGCCATTGCAGTTGTATTGCAAAATCTTGAGGTTCCTGCTGTTGGACGTGGGGTCAGAGGAGAGAGTTTGCCTGGTGTTCGTGGTCGTCAGCGGAGTCGTTGATGTTATGCATGACGGGCAGCGGTATTCGACTTGGATGTATTCTTTGAGTGAGGAGAGGCCACTGCATGTCGATTTAGTGTGGACCCACTCTGAGCAGTGGGAGCACTGGATGCAGTTAGTATTCGCCTTTCTCTTGCATGTAGTGCACAGCCACATCCTTGGTCCTGGGTTACTCTCGATATCTCCGGCCAATAGGAGAAGTAGTTGGGACAGTCCAGCCGGATCGGACTGTCCCTCAGGCGAAAAAAGAATGAAGACGGAGGTGTTGTGAAGAGATGAGAGAGAGAGAGAGACAGAGAGGCTCTCTTGTAGTTTCTTCGGAGCGTGATGCTTCCGGAGAAGGTTGTTGATGTCCTTTGCAGTCTGTAGACTGTCGTGCTGCACCGCGTGAAGGCGGACATCGTTGTAGCACTAAAGGCGGACATTTCATCGCCCTGGGTGGTGGTGGTTGTTGAGTTAGCCAATGAGTAGGGTGTGCTGTGTGCAGACACGCAGCATAGAATTGGTTTGCAGCATGTTGCAGTGATCTCTGACGGGTAGCATGAGAGTTTCTTGATGTAGATGATCAGACGAGGACATTAGATGGCATCCAGTTGCTGTGCGCATAGCAGCGTTTTGAGTACGCTGTAGTCTTTCGAAGCCAGTGTTAGAGAGAGTAGGGGTCCAGATTGGTGCAGCGTAATTTAGGACGGAGCGGCCGATTGCTTTGAAGGTGTTGATCACGGTTTCTTTTTGTTGACCCCAAGTAGTGCCCGTGAGTGCACGGAGTAGATTGTTTCTTCTGAACACTTTGCCTTGGTTATTTCTGAAGTATCCCATGCTGGCGTTTTTTGAAGCGTCCGAAAAAGGCGCGAATGCATATGAAGCGAAAACATGCCTAGAAAAGACATGCGAGGGGTAAAAAAAAGATGTTTCATGAGAGAAACTGGCGTTTGACGTGAGGTTTTGTATGGAAAATGCGCAGAAGTTTGTAACAGAGGCCTGACTTCAGACGGTAGAACTCGACCACTTCAACCCTTTCTTAATGTGGCTTTTTCCCCTGCTTCATTTCCTCTTTCTCTTCCACTTTTCTCTCTTTTTAAATCTGATTCGTATGAAATTATATTTCTTTCTATCCCTATCTTCGATGTTAAAATAGTGTTACTCCTTCCTTAATTTTTTTCTTATTTTGTTTGTAATTTTTCCGCTATGATACAATGTATATGTGAGCATAGTTTTCTTTGAATTCACTTTGAACTAGAGATGAAAAAGGGCCGAGAATAAGCAGAGGATTCAACGGGATTTGCTTGTTTGGCAAGAATCGACCGTCTTCTCCATGCCTACTAATGACATTATTGTCTGTTTGAAAAAGCTTTAATTTGATCCAGATAAACAATGAAGAAGACAGAGAAAAATTGAAGAGAGAAACAGAATGTCGAAATTTTGAAGAAAAGAAGTCGTTTTAAGAAACGACACAGAACACCTGGATTTGAAGCTCCTTATTTTCCGTTTAAAAAGTAAGAAAATGAGAAATTAAAATTTATGTTTAGAGTTACACAAAAATGCTGTGGATTTAAAGTTGGATTCGTATATTGGTCAAAAAATTGAATATTTAAAGACTCCGTTGAGTTTATCCACTACATTTCAGCTGCATTTGTATGAAAACTTCAAAAAAAGACTGCTCATTCAATCGGGGAGCTAGAATAATTAGGAGCGAGATTAAGGGCAAAGGATGGAGGAAGAATGAAAGGGGAGCGAGATTAAGGGCAGAGGATGGAGGAAGAATGATAGGGGAGCGAGATTAAGGGCAGAGGATGGTGGAAGAATGATAGGGGAGCGAGATTAAGGGCAGAGGATGGAGGAAGAATGATAGGGGAGTGAGATTAAGGGCAGAGGATGGAGGAAGAATGATAGGGGAGCGAGATTAAGGGCAGAGGATGGTGGAAGAATGATAGGAGAGCGAGATTAAGGGCAAAGGATGGAGGAAGAATGATAGGGGAGCGAGATTAAGGGCAGAGGATGGAGGAAGAATGATAGGGGAGCGAGATTAAAGGCAGAGGATGGAGGAAGAATGATAGGGGAGGCATCACTCGCTTTCTTTTATTCGTGTTTGCTATAATGAATGGCCTTTGTTGCGTAGGTTTCACCGTGACAGCAGAGGCTCGCTGCTATATATGAAGCAATTTGACATTTGATGAGTGCTCTGTCGAAATCGAGACTCGCAAACTTCTCAGTAATTTAGGTCTCTTGCGTGACGAGTTGAAATGAAGACAGGTTTAAACAGCAAATAAAATAGGTCTTGTCCTTCATGAGTCGATGGTCCAGGATTTGGGGTTGATTGCTACCTCAAAAACTTGCTAAGAAGGTCCTATTTTGTCTTTTTAGGCCTGAGATCTCAGATAGCAAGTTAATGCGAAGCTTTTCTCAGTATTGTCTTGTGGTCTGAAAAGCGAAGCATCAAAGTTTTTGTCTAGTAATATTCTCGAGGGAAGTAGGGAAATATTCCCATTTTGCGCCCATGAGTGCGTAAATTGTCACTTTAAGAATATTTTTTGAGCAGAAGGGGTTTTTGTATCGAAAATTGATCTTCTTCATTATAGAGTAAAATAGCATTGGTCTTGAAAGCTCATTTGCGATTCTTTTACCCTGTGATTTCAATGATATTCGAATAGAAGAATACTACTACTATTTTTCTTCAATTTCTTGAATTTTTTTTAACATATACGAAAAAATTAGTTGAGTTTCCACGGAGCCAGCCGCTGCCAGCGCCGTTTTCATCAGTTCAACGTTGTGCCCTCATGAATAAAGCGCCGCTGCCAGCGCCGTTTTCATCAGTTCAACGTTGTGCCCTCATGAATAAAGCGCCGCTGCCAGCGCCGTTTTCATCAGTTCAACGTTGTGCCCTCATGAATAAAGCGCCGCTGCCAGCGCCGTTTTCATCAGTTCAACGTTGTGCCCTCATGAATAAAGCGCCGCTGCCAGCGCCGTTTTCATCAGTTCAACGTTGTGCCCTCATGAATAAAGCGCCGCTGCCAGCGCCGTTTTCATCAGTTCAACATTGTGCCCTCATGAATAAAGCGCCGCTGCCAGCGCCGTTTTCATCAGTTCAACGTTGTGCCCTCATGAATAAAGCGCCGCTGCCAGCGCCGTTTTCATCAGTTCAACGTTGTGCCCTCATGAATAAAGCGCCGCTGCCAGCGCCGTTTTCATCAGTTCAACGTTGTGCCCTCATGAATAAAGCGCCGCTGCCAGCGCCGTTTTCATCAGTTCAACGTTGTGCCCTCATGAATAAAGCGCTACCTCATCTACTGAGATCACAATGCGCAGGTACTAAAATGAAAAGTTTGCCTTTGCAGAATCGCGCATAGATGCAGAGAAGCATTGGCGTCCTTCAGTTTGAGTTGTGATGAGGTGAGCTCTCCTTTTCTCTTCTACTTCTCTCTATCTCTCTTTCTCTTTTTCCTACCTCTGTTTTTTCTTCTCTCTATCTCTCTTTCTCTCTTTTCCATCTTTTCTTCCCTCTCTCTTATTTTTCCTCTGTTCAAATTATAGTTTTTCGCTTAGTTAGCTCTAATATTCTGATTTCATTTTCGAAATATTTCGTTCCGCCTCAAAACTTTTTAATCATGCAGTTTTTTTCTCGTTTAGAACGGAAAGTTGATAGTGAAGCCAGCGTTTCGACCGACTTCGAATGATCTCATTCTGGGTTGAAGGCCGCTGTAGTTCTGACGAGAAAAGAGGGGAAATGTTCGCTTCCGGATGCTTCGTCCGAATCCAGATGACCACCCATCGCCTTCTGTTTTCAGAATATATACTAAACAAGAGAACCTTGAAGAGGAATTCGATGAGAAAGAAGCGACAACAACTTTGAAAGGCAGAAGTCTATACATAATATATCTATCAATTGTTGATTTTCTATATAAAATAGAAATCAATCACCCTTTATCTTCTTTCAATCAGACTTGTTAAGATTTTCGGGATTGTCGGAAGTACTGTTGGAAGCCCAAGTGTACTGTAAGCAGCTAGAAGAAAACACAGAGGCGAAAAGACAAAATATGTTTATCTTATTTCATTATTATTTTCAATTAGCATCTGTGTTCTATCAATCAATGTGCGCAAGTGATATTTTTAACAAAAAAATATTCCACTTTTGTTATTTGAGAAATCCAAGCAAATTACTAGGGTAGTTCAGGCTTGGAGAAGTCTGGATTCCGCTCAAGCAGGGGGCGAGGTATATAAGAAAAAAAACATTTAAAAGTTTTTTCTCGCAAAACTTTGTTAACTCGAATTGTTTTTTGTAAAAAATTTATTGATGGTATTAAAGAGTATTATTTATTGTATTATAGAGTATTATTTTGGTATTCTAGAGTATTATTTTGAAAAGTTCAAATTTCTGCGAACAAAGCCGTATATTCAATTTTTTCCTATGAATTTCACGGTTTTTGTTTAATCTCAGTAGTTTTCAATTCAAAAGTACTCTTTTGTGAAATGTTGAGAGTAAGCGGAACAAAATGAACGGGTTATCTAGGTGTTTCAGGCTACATATGTTTGTCTCGTTTAGAGGGGGAGTAGTTAAAACATCAAATTACAAAAAAAACCTTTTCACTGGTAGATACGAGTTGAACGTTTAGATGTGAGTGCGAAAGCTTAAATCTTCACTGTCAAATATATGACACTGTCAGTCAGCATCTCATGTATGTATTTCTGGTTTAATTCTTTTTTAAGTAGCATTGTTCGGATAGATACGGTTGGTTGGTCTTTTAACATTAAATGTGAATTTTTTGCTTCGCTCTCAATTAATCAGTATTCATTTTCAGCCATAAAAAGAATAAAGATGTCAAAATATTGATTGTTTCTCAAGGGTTCTTAACTCTATTTATATCGTCTCGTTCAGGCCCTCAAGTTTTTATAATATGTAAAATTATCAGAAATAACCAAAAGGCATTTTTAAATGCGAGAAAAAAGTATATAAGGCTAAGAATAACTAATTCTCAAAATAGGCGAACTACACTTGTTAGAAATTTTAAAAAACCAAGCTTAGGCTAGAATAAGAAGAAGCTAACGAAATAAGAAAAGCAGAGAAGTGAGAAAATAGGGCATTATGAGATGACTCGTTTCTTTTACTCATTATTTCAGCCTCCGTTCGAATTAACGGTCGTTTCTTAATTTTGAATAGTGACTTGGTTTTTGCAAGAATGTCATCAAAGACTTTGAATTGCCATTTACGGTGGCAAAAAGGATGGTTGATTGTTGATCGATAAGCGAGCGTTGGTATCAGCTTCCGATCCAGAAGCGGTTCGTTCTTTTTTTTGGTAATTTATGTAGTCTTATTTCATGCAGTCTACATATAATCCCGAATTTATCTTGTTAGTAGTGTGCGCTGACTATTGAGGACTAAAATTAAGTTTTTTCCTTACCCGTACAGATGAAAGTAAAACGGGGAGGGTAGAGGAATATTTGGTAGTTCTTGGGGAGGGTAGAGGAATATTTGATAGTTCTTGGGGAGGGTAGAGGAATATTTGGTAGTTCTTGCACGAATTTGTCTCGCGGCAGGACACGCTTGCCGTAATTCCACCAGATAAGATATATAGTGCAAAAACAAACATTCGATAATGACAGAGAACACATTTATACAGCATATAAAAATTAAATCTTGTCACAGTCGAAAGCCAAAGTGCTTGTGGGGACTATTATTATTGTACAATACAAGCTGACTCAGCACGCATTAATTAAAAAAATTAGAGTGTACCAAAATATATTTCAAAAGATGTAAAGGAAACGCGTACGCTGCTGCAAGAATTCAATTAATGTTTTTCTTGTACATGAAATAGAAAAGAAGTTTGTGCATTTACGAGTTTTAAAAGAGACAAAAAAAGAAATGGTTTAAGTAAACCCATAAATCTGTTATTTCCACTGTTGAGAATTTTAAACAACAACTGTTCTTCGAGCGAAAGAGTCTAGAATAATGCGGAGGAGCTCTTAATTCTTTGCCTTTAGCTCGCTACTCATTATTCCAAATTCTATCGCTTCGGAGAAAGGCCGTTAAAAAAAGTTTTTGAAAATTGCTAGTGACCCAAGTCCGAGGATGATAATTATAATTTTTATTAATCACAGTGTATAACATATATTAATATCATATTTTATTATTATTTTATATGATACAATTTGATGCGTTTCAGTGACTTTAGGCACCAAATTCTCAGCGAGTGAAGAAGAATTTGAAGAAAATTGATGGTATGGTTCTATATGATTGATTGTCCATCAGAATAGAGATTTAGTCCAAATTTCCATAACTTTAACCAAGGAAGTTTTCAAGAGTTTCGAATTATATGAAGGTAGGAATTATATTGTAAAGATGATGTATAAGAATACTACTTTAACATAGAAAATGTACTCAAATAGATTATCTATTCTTCCCTAGAGGTATGCGATAGATGTTAATTGAGAACCTCTATGGAGTACACAAGGATCACCTGAACTTCAAAAGGGACCGAAAAAACAGCCGCTCTTTGGAGCGAGTGCTTAGAATATTGAGAAATGAGCGAGAAAACGGCCATTCTGAAAAGTCAAGAGTGTGAAAAAACGCTCGCTTTCGAATAATTTAGCCTCTCTTCTCCAATGAGCGGGCATTGAATTTTTTATTTTTGACAAATGAGCCTATGATTGCTTAATGAAAACTCGTACATTCAGAATTGATGAGGGTTTATACAAGAAGTTTCAAAAACGAGTAAATTTTGAGTGCCCTAAGAGCATTCAATTTAGGGCATGAAATTTATGACTCAAGTTCTGCGGGCATTTATAACGCATAGATCTATTCTATAGAGAAATGTTAAGTTTTTTTTTCCTTTCGCACGAGAAATGTCGCGATACTTATGAAGCTCTTCTGCACTTGCGTAAGACCTATTTTGGAGTATTTTAGTGAAGTCTAGAAGACGATTGAGGTAGAGTCTATTCAAAGAAGATTCTAGTGAAGTCTAGAAGACGATTGAAGTAGATTCTATTCAAAGAAGATTCACTAGACAAATCTTGAGTAGATCAGGAATAAGTTTGTCATACGAAAAAAGATTGAATCGGCTTGACTATGAATCTTCGAAAACGCCGACATGTAAATGATGTGTTCACCTTCTATAGGATACTATTATACATAAAAGATTAGATGTCACATGCCCCTATTTCCTGCCATTGTCTTATTGTACTAGAACTAGAGGACATCATTGGAAATTTTTGTTGCCTTGGCTGCGGAACCAACAGGTACAAAAATTCTTGACGAATAGGCTTGTTAATCAATTGAACGCCCTTCCTTCTCATTTTTAAACATGAATGGATTGTCAGCTAGAAAACTTCTATTTCACTTTCTTGAAGGAATGAAAATTGAGAGTAAGGAAGAAGAAAAAAACCATTTCTGATTTTTATTATGACTATTAATGTGCAATTACTATGTTTTAGCCTCTCAAGTGTTTGAATTCCCTATCAAATTACTTATCGACGTTGTTCTGTTTGTATTGATTGCCTCGTTGTGTTATCTTATATATAAATTTAGCATTTCTAGTAACTGTTTACCTCACAAAAAATGGAATTAATAAAGAATAAATTCTAAACTTAACATATGATGTTTTCATGAGGAGTATTGAGAATGATGAAGATGACGTCATAAAAGTATTGTCTAAAGACTGGCGATATTCAGAGTCCGGAGGAGAAGACCTCGTCTCGGGCGAATATGATGGTAGTGGATGGAGTCGGCCTGCAATTAGTGCCCTGGGACGTCGCCAGCCACATGCTACTCCAACTAGTCTCCTACTTTTTCACGTCTGTTTTAATATTTATCGATCGATAGAACTTCAATAAAAAAAGTTTTTTGCATGACTTTGAAAACGATTTGCCTATACTGAAAACCGGTATCTTAGAGTAATTCATTCAGCCAGTCTTGGTCCCATAAGTACAAAATTAACAAAAAACCTTATTTGCCAATAATTTGAGTGTTTAATCAATAAAATAGTGAAGATGTATCTTGCAGGTTTTTCATTGTAGTCGGCGGTGCGATTCCTTACGTTTTCCAGTACGCAGAAATCTATCAGCGAAAGGTATTCAGATGTTGAATTTTCAGGCAAAAGTTAGTCGTAGACATAGTACCTTTAACTCCTGAATAAAGATTTTCAATAGAAAATGTTCAGGAATCTGATGTTTGTTTATTTTAGAAGTCTTAAAAAGCTAGTGGAGTAGTGCTGAAGCCAGATTGTTCCATTCTACCCACAACGAGGGAGGGAGAACTAAAATACATACATTGATGTAGGAGAAATGGATTGTTTAGATGAAAGAAAACGTGTGTGGGGTTGATAAGAAATGATCTTTAGGATGATAAATCCTCTTTTTTTTGGTTTGTGAGTCGCATAAACTTGCGCAAAGATGTCACATGTAGTGCGTGTGACATAGCCACCCTAAAGAAGGAAAACATGTGTGGGTTGGGAACGCCTCAATGGCTTTCAAGCGCTTTCTTCTGTATATCTTATAAGCGCTCACAAAAGTATCTATTCGAAGCGCTTTCTACAGTATCTCTCCGATGCGCGTCCTACAGTATGACTTTGAAGCGCTTTCTACAGTAAATCTTGGAAGAGCTTTTTACATACTCACTTTGACCCTTGTGATAAGTGTTTTGTGTTTCAGGATGCCCGAGGCTTCTCACTGTTTGTTTGCCTGGCTTTGTGTGTGGCAAATATACTGAGGGTTCTCTTCTGGTTGGATCTTCGTTTTTTGGGATGAATATAGTAATTACTCAGGTGGAACTGACAAAAGTCATGGTTAAACTGGAAGTGACTAAGAAAATGACTAAGCTGAAAGTAAGTAAGCTTGAAGTGACGAAGTCAATGACTAAGCTAGAAAACTAAGGTTCGGGAAGCGGTTTGACCTGGCGCTACTAGCGCAGTCAGTCGTCATGTTCACGGCGATGATCTTCATGCTGGAGCTCTCAGTACGTATGAATAAGAAGCACACCTCGAAGGCTCATCAGAAATCTCTTCTCAGTCAGATATCCCTTCCAACATCCATCTTAGGAATATATCAACGCCTGTTTTCAATCTTCAACACACATCGATCGATAGCTTTATCGACTAATTCATGGTTTTATCGATTCGTTTATAAATGATCCGATAGATCAGTGTTTTTCTACAACAAAAAAACTACTTGTTCATCGTCATTGCTAACATGGTTGATACAGAAAAATGATGTCTTCTTCGGTACTTAAACTTACTTAAGTTACACTGGCCAAGGAACTAAACTTCAATAAATAAAAGAGACATAGTTGAGGAGAAAACGTTTTCGATTGAGTGTGTTCTAAAGTGTCATCTAGGATTGAGTGTGTTCCAAAGTGTGATCTAGGATTGAGTGTGTTCCAAAGTGTGATCTAGGATTGAGTGTGTTCCAAAGTGTGATCTAGGATTGAGTGTGTTCCAAAGTGTGATCTAGGATTGAGTGTGTTCCAAAGTGTGATCTAGGATTGAGTGTGTTCCAAAGTGTGATCTAGGATTGAGTGTGTTCCAAAGTGTGATCTAGGATTGAGTGTGTTCCAAAGTGTGATCTAGGATTGAGTGTGTTCCAAAGTGTGATCTAGGATTGAATGTTCTAACGTTGACTTAATTATGTATCAATGACAACTTCTACCCCTTTTTCACTTTTCTGTTTTTTTAAGAAATTTCAAGAATTTTGTTGAGTAAACAGTTACAAAAAGAATGTTAGAACGTAGGAAAGGTATAAAAAACTTTGAATAGATTAAAGTCTTCGAAGCAAATTGAAACTGTCACTTTCTAATAAGAGTAATTCTGAATTTCATGTTGATTAAGCTTTTGAAACAGGAGGCGACGTTCTCTCGGGTTTCTGGGGCTGGCACGATCTTACTTCCTTCCTAATCGCTCTGGGCATCTTCACTGTCTTCTGGTCCTTCACTACGATGATGCTGATCGGGGTTAGTAGCTCAGAACTGTTCTCTAAAAACTAGTTTAACAAATGCTTGTCAGGTTTCCACAATAATTGAGTCCAGGTTGTTTTAAAACCGCAAAAAGATTTTTGTAGATTAAAAAACCGAAAGATAGAAAATGGTACGCTTTGGGGAGAAAACAACTGCGTGCTATGAAAAATTAAGTAGCCATATGAAGAGGGAATTCGTATGAATAGGTTTTTTGAATGACGCATTGATTTCTCAGCGAATATTTGATTAGCTGGGTGGGTTGAAGAAACACCCAATTGAAGGTTTATTATTATAGTAAGCCTTTCATGTTTCTTTACTTTACTTTGGAATCTAATTTTTTGACAACTTTATCTTAGTGCTTCTAGATGTTTTTGTAAAGCATACTGTAAATGTGAGACTCATAGTGGAGGCAGGGGTTAAATAGTGACCGGATCAGTCCCGTCGGGGGATACATGTAAACCCAAATTGGGCGGCTCCATTTAACCCCAGAGTGGAGGTGAGGATAATCTATTTGTCTCTCTTTTCAGTATACTTGGTACGTGGAGACGCTTGGAATGGCTTCACTCTTGGTAGAGGCTAGTCTGGGGATGCCTCAGCTCATTCGCAACTTCCAGAGAAAGTGCACCTCTGGAATGAGGTTACTTATTTTCAGGAGTAACATGTTCAAATACTTTCATGACAAACGCTACAAAGAAAAAAGGTTTTGAAAAATGTAGAGTACTACAGGTTTTAGTTTTGAATGTGTAAAAGAACTACAGGAAGTTCAAGTGTATACTGTATAAAAAGGAATCTTGTAATTGTATACTGTACAACAACAAAAAACAGTAAGTGTAGAAAGGAACTTTACAGTATAAACATGGTACTGATGTGGTTGTTGGGAGACTTGGCGAAGACGGGATACTTTGTCGCGACTGGGAGTCCGAAGCAGTTCTGGGTCTGCGCGATCCTCCAGGTTATATTCTTCTCTCTCAATTCCCAGTTCTCTCTCATACTCATACCATTTGTTTCTTTCTCTTGCTTCTCGTCAACAAAAGTGTAGTGAATGACACATTCTCCCTAATTTTGCAAAGCTTCCCGATGTCTTCGATAGTTATTAGTCGTACATATCAATATAGAGGGGTCACGATAGAGAAGTGGAAGCTCACGGTTACTGATAGTTTTATAATGAGGGATTCTAAGTCATTGGGGAGAAAGGATGAGGAAAGACACGAGACGACCATCTGAGGCACCTAAAAAAAGGAAAAAGAGCCTTGAGTTCTACATTGGCTTTGTTCTAGATTTCAATCGATATCAGCATTCTGGGCCAAGTCGTCGCATATCGAAAAAACCACCCATCCACAGCGTCTCTGCCGTACACGGACGCATCCCCGGCGCACACTGAAATAGACTGAGGGACGGTTTAAGATCTCTTGGGTACGGAAACAAGGCTGACCTAGCACAAGCTGCTCTATTGAAGAAGCTTAGCTTTAATCTCATACGCTTGATTTACTAGTGTTATGTTGGCTCTTGAATTCAAGCTTACTTTAGTACATATGCCTTTCATAGGTAAAATGTGTCTAGATTTTTCAATAAGTCGGTCGCTAAAGTAGGTTAAAAGTATCACTTTCAACTTTACCAAACCGGTTGAGTCTGAGTTTATGGCTAATGAAACGTTCTACTTATGCTTTTGTTTTGGAATGACTTATGCAGGAATGAAGTTTTTTTCTTCAAATTTTAGCTGTGAAAACTCTGATACATTCATTTCGACTGAGGGAGAAGGTCGGTAGGTCGGTCGCCCTATAAATTTTTTTGCCAGTTGGCAGTTTACCTATGATGCCTTTTCAATTGACTCGAATTATATTTTTAAATCGTCTCTTCCATCCAATGTAATCTTTTTCATCAAAAATTGGAATTTCACATGACTAATGTGTGAAAAAATGTATGGAAATTTATCCTTCCGAGCTGGATTTCTTGATTACTTACTTATTGGACCAACTGGATGTGTTCTAAGTAAGGTTGTACAAATTTTTTTAAAGGATAAAAATTTGTATTTCTAATTATATTGTATAAATTGGGATCTTTTTTCTCCATAAAAATTGTTGTGGATTGTTATTGTCTCATCTTTAGAAATGTTTTTATTAATGTAGCTTCTGTGCTTCTTTTCGTCTTGGATATTGATCGGAGTGATTCATTGAAATGCAAGAATCGAGACATACTGTAGCTTTCCTAAAGCCTTTACATTGTTTCCTTGGAGCTTGAAATGCAAGAATCGAGACATACTGTAGCTTTCCTAAAGCCTTGACATTGTTTCATTGGAGCTTGAAATGCAAGAATCGAGACATACTGTAGCTTTCCTAAAGCCTTGACATTGTTTAATTGGAGCGGAGTAAACATTGACCAAGTTTTCTGAAGAATTCCCTACTTTAGCTTCATGAATGAAGCTGAGCGAATACTTATTTGATTGAAAGAGGTCCTTATTATTTTCAAGACCCAATGAGGCCTTACTCTTCGAGTGATTTATTCTCCAATGAACTTTTTTGCATACTTAGGTGTAGCAAAATGCGTACTGCTAGATATAAATATAGTATACACATTATATATAAAATAAACATGAAGAGGTAGAAAGTATAACTTCGTGCGCGAAAATCGGTCATAAAAGCATAAGATCTATATATTCAGTTATTTCTCAATCCTTCAGTTTCACATGTTTTAATGTAATTGTATTGCCTCATATAATTTAATATAGATTTTACAAGAATAAAACTTTTCTTTATTTATCACAAGGTTGATAAGTTGGGGTCAAAACGAAAGAAAAGCGAAGCTGTGATGTATCAGTAGATATCACCATCATGTGTGATTGATGTACCACTCTTACGCTTATCTCGCTTCTGCCAGGGTACGATCCACTAAGTCGAGATACATATGTGACATAGAACCAGTGGCTGCTTTCTAGGTCAAATTTAGAACCCTATTAGTCTGGATGATATTGGACGGTGGGAGGTCGAACTCAAAACAATTTGTAAAATAGTCGCGCACGCTACCATAATGTTACATCCAGATAGTAGTCATTAGTACCTAGAAGGTAAAAGCTTTTCAGTCGCGAAGTAGAATTGCCTGGTTATTTTAATTCGCAGGAAGGAGTTTGATTATTCTCTCAGTTCTATTAGGTAGCTGCATAAGCATTGCTTCATTTCAACACTACCTCGCCGTATTTCCATTGAAAAAACTATCAAAATTTAACAAACTATCAATTTCAAATCCGACCGCTAAAGTTTAAAGAATGAAAATGAGACGCAGAACTCATGAAGCAACTTAGTATTATCAAAAGATCGTCTCACATATCAACAGCAGCGAAAGAAGTATTTAATACAGCATCTTTTCTTAGTTTTTAAAAGCTTTCGAACTTTTTTCATCAGTGTTCTAGAAGAATCGATATTCTAGAATATATTGCAAGATTCCCCTCTAACAATAATTTAATTGGAGTCCGACACAACCGCAATCATGCGAGAGATGCTCAACTACCGGCGTCTTTTTTAGCTGGCCATTTCTTTTTCAATAAGAGAAATTCAGCCAGAGAAAACAAATTCAATGGAATTTTTTTCATACATTGGTTTAGACCGAAAGTGAAAAAAACTTTATTCGAAAATTTTAGGAATGCGAAAACAAACCAGAAAATATACAGTAATTACATCGAAATAGTGGACGACGTATCGAGACTGGGCCTCGAAAAATAGAGAGGTAGGAGTCCTTCAAAGATCTTAGCAGATTTAGTATCTCGAAAAATTGTTGCTAAAAAATAGTAGAATACTGAGAGGAAAAATCCCACAAGTAATTGACCTCTTACGTCTTTCTATCAAAAATTACTTAGTTCCTTTTATTTCATTCATGGCCAATTCTTTAGAGAAACTCAATAATATTTTCGAAAAGGATTAGATTCGAAGACAGTCGTAAAAAAAGAGAAGTAGAAGCACGGCCTAAAAATCTCTCTTTCAGGGGGCAATGCCCTACTTGGGAGTGTTAAGTTTGCCTTTGAAGTTTTTGAAAGACTTGAAAGGGTGGGAGGAGGCACTGGGAACTGCTCTGCCCATCATTTCTGTCATATATGACGACATTCCCGAAGCTGGGTTCTGCAACCACACATTTCAGAACATTTTTTCTCCTGATTAATTATAACTAAAAACCTTTCATCAAAAAAAGGACTAAAATTCGTCCTTCTAGCTGCTTCATAATCTTCTCTTATCTTTGAGACTAAGAGGAGTTGACTCTCTTCCAGTTTTTATTTTTAAGTACTCAAAATTAAAGACTATATTTTCTCAGAGTTTTGTCTGTCATTTTGTGAACTCTTAGGAAATACGATTCTGTGACGCCGAATTATTTATTTCTAAACGGGGCTACGCCATACTTGCCTTTGTCAACTACAAAGAATTCTTCGGTGAATCATTTTAGCGATTACTCTGAACAATATTTTGACGGGTCGTCTATCGTTTAAGTGACAGAACAAATATTTTGATGAAGCTTATTGGTCACTCAATCGTCAAAAATATCAAAACCTACACATGGAGTTCTCCAAAAAAAAAAAATCATTCATTTCTTTCAGTAAATTCATTCCTCTGAAGTTTCATTCATTCTCTTACCCTTTTTAGGTCCACCCTTTCTGAAGTTGAACAAGTTTTAACTTTTAGGTTCTCTTTCAATCCCAACTAAACTCCGTTATGCTTCAATGCCTTGACCTCTTGAAAACACCTAAGCAAGCGCTCGCGACAAAGATTACCAACCCGTGTGCCGAGTGGATATAGAACATCCACGGAGCTGAAGGTTCTTCAAAACACCTTTTCAAGTATTTACCCGAGCAGCAACCCAGAGAACAAGAATATCAATATAAAAACCAATAATATGACTGACATGACCGACAAATACTTGAGTTATCTTCATTTCTTCTTCCCGGGCCTCACGAGCTCGAAAGAACTCTTTTTGTATCTGAATCTAGTAAAACAGACTGTCACATTCTTTTTTCACAGTTTTTTTAAAAATCCCATTTCCGGGTCGATGAGGGCTCCTACATTATCTTGAGAACAACCGCTATCTTGAGAACAAGAACAACAGCCGAGAGATTAAGAGAAGCAAAACCAAGTTTCAACTATCTTCATCACTTATATTGCTCAATCTTTCCTGTCTATCAGTCGCTTCTCATTATGCACTTCTCGCTTCGATGAATGGTTGCTTTTGAAGATATTTTTTGAATAGTTAAGGAGAGCGCGAGTAAGAAGAGAAGCATTATTGACTTCTTCAACCATTTTGTCTTTGCGTGCGCTGGAACTTACACCTAAAAAAGTCGAACGTTTTATATCATACAAATTTTCAAATGCTAAGTTACACAGTTTAAAGGCATTTAAGCCTGGTTTAGATGACAAATTATTGAACTATAGCACATAAGAAAGTTAGTCCACCGGGCGGGATCGAACCCAACCATCTCTGACTCAAACCGGGAGCGCGCGTTACCATTACACCACGGGGACACATTGCTATTCCGTGCCATAGTGTTATATGAAAAGCTCGTAAGCCTTTTTCTCTTAGCCACGCATGTTTATTAAGCGATTGCGTCATGAATGAAGCATAACTCCGGAATTCACGATTAAGACAGAAGAGAGATTGAAGATGGATGATAAATCTTCAAATGCTAAGTTACACAGAACAAGGCATACGAGCCTTTCACATAACACTATCGCACGGAATAGCAATGTGTCCCCGCGGTTTATTGGTAACGCGCTCTCCCGGTTTGAGTCAGAGATGGTTGGGTTCGATCCCGCCCGGTGGACTAGCTTTTTTCTGCGCGATAGTTCAATCATTTGTCATCATACAAATTATTGAGCTAGAAATCAATGAAGCATTTTTCAGTCAGTTATGAAAAGGTTGGAATCAACCGCTTTTTGTTATTCTTTCCCTGATCGGAGCGAGCGCCTTTCTAGGGATGCTTCAAGACTGAATTCCTATTACAAACTCTGCTTTTTTCATTCTGTTTTTCGAACGTATCATGGCGCCTTTTCATTGCTATTCACCATAACTAATGGCTACTTTGTTACAGTTTATTCATTATGAATCAATATAGTTATCTTTCTCTATTAGTAAGAGTAACTCTTTCAATCATCAAGACATAACTTACTTCTTCATGCCTCTGCTGTTCAATCTTCTTCCTCTCCTCTTCAGCCATCGCTGCTTTCACAGTTTTCTTAAAGAACAACAATTTTAATCGGTAATTTTCAAATTACTTACTTATTCATTCCCTCATTATACATATGTATTAATCAATTTAGTTTTCTCATTTATTTAGGTACTGCCCCTTTACTTTACTAAATTTTCTTAACAAATTATGTTGGTGATTTTTGCTAAATTTCCATGATAAATAAGATGCGCCAAATTTATACACCTTCCAAATGTATAACTCAAACTCTATAGCCTTCCAAATGTATAACTCAAACTCTATAGCCTTCCAAATGTATAACTCAAACTCTATAGCCTTCCAAATGTATAACTCAAACTCTATAGCCTTCCAAATGTATAACTCAAACTCTATAGCCTTCCAAATGTATAACTCAAACTCTATAGCCTTCCAAATGTATAACTCAAACTCTATAGCCTTCCAAATGTATAACTCAAACTCTATAGCCTTCCAAATGTATAACTCAAACTCTATAGCCTTCCAAATGTATAACTCAAACTATATAGCCTTCCAAATGTATAACTCAAACTCTATAGCCTTCCAAATGTATAACTCAAACTCTATAGCCTTCCAAATGTATAACTCAAACTCTATAGCCTTCCAAATGTATAACTCAAACTCTATAGCCTTCCAAATGTATAACTCAAACTCTATAGCCTTCCAAATGTATAACTCAAACTCTTTAGCCTTCCAAATGTATAACTCAAACTCTATAGCCTTCCAAATGTATAACTCAAACTCTATAGCCTTCCAAATGTATAACTCAAACTCTATAGCCTTCCAAATGTATAACTCAAACTCTATAGCCTTCCAAATGTATAACTCAAACTCTATAGCCTTCCAAATGTATAACTCAAACTCTATAGCCTTCCAAATGTATAACTCAAACTCTATAGCCTTCCAAATGTATAACTCAAACTCTATAGCCTTCCAAATGTATAACTCAAACTCTATAGCCTTCCAAATGTATAACTCAAACTCTATAGCCTTCCAAATGTATAACTCAAACTCTATAGCCTTCCAAATGTATAACTCAAACTCTATAGCCTTCCAAATGTATAACTCAAACTCTATAGCATGAATCATTGTCGTGTTTAACTTAGTCTCTTTTGGATTAGTGAATCGGTGATAGAGAAGTAACAAATCAAAGAATAATTCAAGAAACAACTTGAAAGATGGTATCGGTGTGAGTAATGAATGAATTGAGGGTGGAAGCTATGACAGGAAGACTTTCAGGAGAAGCTTCACGCGCACTCGACCACTCCATACTCACAATACGGGCTGCCGAGTCCAGAGTCGCCTGCAATTCCTCTTCCTTTTATCCGCAAAAGTTCCAATAACTCTTCGCCCATTCCACTCATGACCCAATAACTCTTATAATACTCCTTCAGGACCCAATGACTCTTATAATACCCCTTCAGGACCCAATGACTCTTATAATACCCCTTCAGGACCCAATGACTTTTATAATACCCCTTCAGGACTCGATGACTCTTTCTAAATTTCAATCAAGACCGAATCACTTCCTCTAAATTTCACACAAAACCCGATCACTTCTCAATCGCCGTGAGGATCCAATTTCTCGACTTCTAATCCACACAAACCCAATCACTTACCTTCAACATTCCCCCATAGATTCCATCGACAATGAGGGCTTCAAGATCAGCGTCCGTCTCCATGCAAAGCTCCTTCAGAAGTGTGTCGTATCTGTAAAAAATCTCATCTGAAACAGGAATTTTCCCTAAGAAGTTGAAGAGAAATCTGTTTCCTAGTTCAAAAATAAACTCAAAGTTATCATAATAATCTTCCTTGTGCTTACATGCCTTTCGTTGCAGGATACCCAACCTATTAGAACGATTCGTTACCTGGTCCACTGCTATTGTGTCTAGCACGGAGCAAGTGGAATTTAAGCTAACACTATCCTTACAGTATAATTAGACGAATACGGATCTCTGTTAACAAGCGAACTTCATGCACCTCTCCCTTTTGTCACATGTTCTTTTACCCATCGCCAAATTTTTGGTCATTTTTAGGGTCCTGGCTGAAAATGTATGGGTAAGTTTAACAGAAAATTTTGTACGTAAAAGGGGTGATTCGAATGAAATCACTCTGGTTTTCTGATTTTCAGTATGAACCATGTTGTAACCGTTTTCTGGTTTTCTGATTTTCAGTATGAACCATGTTGTAACCGTTTTCCCAACACTTTTTTTCGAAAATCTTTGATCCCCCTTGTATGTCTTGACACTTATTCAGCTATTGAACTCGGTCGACGTAGGTTGCTCACAAAGTATTTTCCCTTGAACCGTCGTGCTTTATTTCCTTGCACCATCTTGCAAAGCCCTCTAAAACACAAAGCTAAGCGAAAAGTGTTAAGGGAACTCCGAAGGGGTACGCTCGTAAACATTAATTAACCATATTCATTCTAGTGCATTTTTTCAGGGAAGGGGGGATCTAAGGTATTTTTTCGATATAAGGTATTATTGCACAATATTTGATGTATGCTACCATTATGTCACGCCGGATTCCTACACGATAACGTTGAGGAATGATTATAACGAACGAAATATTAGATGATTCCATATCGCAAATGGTGAGTAGACGAAGATTGTCGAGGGCCTGCCGAGGCAAAATCTCTCTATCCTCAGCGCTCAAATCGGACAAGGAACCTGCGCTTTTTTCATATTACCAACAAAAAAAGAAGGCACTACCCTCGGATTAAGTAAGAATTGAACACCTTAGAAGCGTATCGACAAAACTATTATATTTCCAAGATATTTTTCTTGTCATTGCCAACAGTTGGAAGAGATTTTTCTATACTAGAACTTAATAGTTGTTGGAAGAGATTCTTCTAACTTAATAGTTGGAAGAGATTCTTCTACTAGAAATTAATAGATATAGTAAAACACAACCTGATTTCATGAACTTTCGCAAAAGTATTTCCTTAGATGATTGATTCATAGCAATTGATGTCAGTGAATTTACTTGTGTAGCACAACGGAAAGGGCAACATTAATGGTAGCATCACCAGTATCTATCGAACCCCTTTCCGATTGCAAATTTGCAGGGTATGCATCGAATTCGGAACCCATCGCGAAATTATGGGCGCAGGGCACCATTATGCCAAGTCGGGACTAATTGTTATATATTATGTATAGTCCATATAAAGTGTCACCGTAGGCGAACGCTCGCACGATTCTGGTCGCTCTTTCGTCCAGATCTGGCGTTAGAAGATGCGCGTAGTCTCTTGGCGGAGGAGAAAGAAGGGCCGATTCGACTCGATCCATTCCCATCTCAAGCTGCTTGACCATAAAAGTTTTTGTTGAATTTGTAAGGATTACCGAGAAGACTCTGACTTCTTTCTTCTCCCTAACTTTTATTCTCTGACGTCGTTTCTGCTTCCTATCTTTTCTCATTTGATTCATCACTTTAAATTAAAAGTATATGAATGATTTAAATTAAATGATGAAACACACGAAAAAAGGGTAAAATTTTTGAGAAAAAACCACTCCTGTAGGCAAAAGCATGCCCCGAAATCTTGGGTAGGTGAGGATATCGCTTCTTATGAAGCGAGATAAATACTTTCTTGGAATCAACCGAGCTTATACACAAGAAATTTAAAATTTTGAAGCACTTTATCTGGTAAAACACGCGTCAAAACAAGTACGATCTAGAAGTCGGACACTCTTCCTTTTCTCTCCCAGTCTCCATATCGGGTTGGCTCGGGTCCCTGAGGGCCGCCCACTTCGCCTGTCTCGGGATTTACTAATCTCCTTTTTGGCTCTTCTGACTCCTCTGCTTTCGCTGGCTTCTGCAATAGGAGGCAATCAGCTGAAGGAGAGCGAATACTTGAGGGTTTTCTAATGAATATCGAATCATTGCAGAGAGCTTAGGGGAAGTTAATTGGTTAGCTTTCCTTTGACTACGACATCTAGTAAGCTTCAAACCAAATTCTTATCAACTTTTTTAAAATGATGATTCTGTCCAAGTTTTCTCATCAGCGATGCCGATCAAAAGCTATCGCTTACTCTCAACAAGTTTTCATATTGTGTCAAAATTATAAGACGTAAACTGCAGCTTCTGAAACCGTATCCTGGCCACACAGATTTCGGGTGCGTATTACTTTCTGCTAGGCATGGAATAAAAAGAGACGTCATCAAATTTCCCGATTGGTGTCTTCTCTCGTATGACATCTACGGAGGCAGGAGCGGATCTACCCGCCTTCTTCGGGTCATGCGCGAAGCGACGCAACGCTGTAATAAGCGTGCGGCCGCATCTAAGCATCGCTTAAAACAGGACAGTCAGCAGGCTATCTTCCGGAAACGGTCAACGATGTAAGGGAAAAAAGAAACTTCATAAAACCTCAACAACATAATTATCTTGCTCGCGCTTCTTTCCGTGTCTCGACATGTAAACGCTTTTGCAAGATGAGATACAAATTCAATCCGGTAGAACCAATAGCTGATAAGGACATAATTTCTCTTTTGAAAAATATTTTTTTCGGATAATTTTTTCTTTTTAATTTCAAAATATTTTTTCTTTTTAATATTTTCAAAAGTCAATAATAAGGGATCCAATGACAGTTCGAATCCTGACGAATGAATGATGTGAAAGACAGGAAGGATTTGTATAGCAAGAGCAGAGCGCCTACAGTAGATGAATTAAAATCAGTTGAAATTTTTTCAGATCTTCTATGTACATATTCAGATAACAAATAAAGCATCGAAAATATGCTACATTAGGAACATCTACAAAAATAAAAATAAAACAGAATCAAAATGTTACAGAGAAAATCTGTAAATTCGTACTCGACTTCCCTGTATATGAGCAATGATGCTCCACGTTAGAATTTCTATTCTAAACATTATCAACTTCTAGCGACAACTCTGAGAAAAAAACTCGAAAAATTACTTTCCAAGGTAGATCATGCGACGCTTGACATGTTTTTTTAACACATTTACGAGTCATCTTGTGTCGTATTGTTGATATATTTATTGTTAAATACATTTGAAACAAAAATGATGAGCATTTATACAAGAATCGGAGACAGCTTCTCAATCAATTGAACCGTGAGTGACCGCCAGAACTGTGGATTCTCTTCCCGCAGTGAAGTACTCATGAAAATCTGCAAGAAGACCCTTTTTTGCGAGTATTACATCTAATCTATATAACATAATTTTTGTGCATAATGTCTATAGCGGTCGGCTTTCTAATTCCTCTGTTTTATAGCGGCCGGCTCTCTAATACTTCTGTTTTTAAATCCAGGTATGAGTAGACAGATTCGAACCCAGCTTCTTGCAGGAATAAGACACCTTCAAGCCGTATCGTCCGAAACCAACATCATATATTCTCTCACTACTAACACTTAGGATTTTTGATTTTGGCCCCTTTATTAAATTGAGATGAAGCATTTAAAACTTTTTCTTATGTTCTACTTATTGGGGTATCTCCACATGGACACCTTCATTCTACAACATAGATAAATCAGAAAACTTGCAGATCAGCTTCGCTAGAGCGACCGACCTACCGACCCCATCTATTCTTACAATAACCTCAAAAATTGTTTCTAGAGCTTTTTCTGAGTGAAAAAATTATGTTATATACATATGTTAATTCAAAAAAAGACTGCTGAATAAGAAACCCGAACCTGTTTCCCAGGGTATATTTTGGATATCCTGATTGAGAGAGGCTGGAGGAAAAGTGGGACTTGTGAGGGAGCGTCGATTAGGATGGAAGAGAGATTGGCGGAGTGTGAGAGGCACATCACTGTCTGTTCCCCTTCCCCGATGCTGATTATTACTGTATCACCTGAAATTGATTGTTTCTATCACTGTATTCAAGGTATTTCTTTGATCCGCATTAAGGGTGAAATCTATGCGCTAAAAATGGTTCGAATGCGTTCTCTATTTTTCATCGCATGCCCTCGTTCTCTCTCCGAAGTCTACCTCACCCTCATGATTAGTTTTTTTCTGATCTTAATACTTGTTTGGCTGGTGGTGGAAACCGTCTGTATTGCGTGAAATTTTCTATTTCAATAAAAAAGCAGGCGTATACTAAAACATCATGAAAGAGCGGACGTATGCTACAATATCTTTCAAGAGCAAGCTCCAACAGATGCCATTCTTCTATCTCATTATGCAGGTTTTCACAACCATGTTTCTCAAATCACTTGGTCCATTTCCTTGGCTCGCTTGCGGGCCCTGACGAAACGCTCACCTGTTGTACAGCCGAAACACATTCTTTTGGAAGATCGATCCTCTTCCCTCGAGTCTTTATTGATTTCGCTACAGCTCGTTTGGGGGAACGGATGACTGGAGGAACCAGCCTGATCATTCCTTGCTCGAGTTCTTCATTATTTCTCTTCAGCTCCTCTTTGAGGGACACAAGCTTGTCCTTATGTTCGATCAAAGCTCTCTCGATAGCATTTCTTGATCTACGAGCTCCTCAGAATGCTTTCACGTCGGATGGACGCCTTCCCTTCTTCTTCTCAGTTCCTGTGTCATATATCCTAAATATGATCGAATCGATTTTATGCGTAGGTTCAACTCTACGACTTCTTTCCGCAGATCCCTCCGCCTGCTCCTGTTGTTGTTGTTTGCCCATAGTTCATGTAGAGGGAAGTCCATTGGAGTATGTTGGTGAGGATCCTTCTGAGTCCGGAGAAATTTTCTCCGTCTACACTCGCACCGCAGTCGGCTATCCTCTTCGCGAGAACCATTCGTTAACCGGAGAAGGGCAAGAGGCTATTTTACTGGCGCCTCGTCTCGCCATTACAAAGTATAGGGGAGTATCGGCTGATGTTTTATCCGGTGGCATGCCCATGTTCCACTTATTCCTCGCGTCTTGACAATCTGCCACACTGCGCGGAAAGCTACCTATTACATTACAACACACTATTACTCTCACAAACTGCATGCAGCTTCTTAAGCTGGTCATTTCGACACACAGGAAACTTGCACCCGCTTGCGGCCAAAGTACTAAATAGCACGCTTAGGTTCGATTCCGCCGGGTCAACTACCTTTTTTCCTTGTGGTAGTTTGCGTTTTTGATATTTTTCCGGCTAAACCGTTCCGACGTCCCCCTAAACCATTCTTACCCAGTGAAACCAAAAAGACGTATGGGTCAGCTTAGCCCTGATTTGATTTATCATTGCTTCACTATGAAATCGCAGTTGAGAAACGTTTCCGGAGAGCTAAGAAATTTGGTTACGAAGCCATATTTGGTGTTGACCAGTGCGTGACGACCAAGTAAAAAGCGTCGTTTTGCCAAAATTTCACATTGATGCGAGTAATGGGTGAATTTCTTGAATAGCCATGTCGAGCCCCTAGTCGCCGGGACCTTCCAAACACGGGAAGACCCTTTAATTGATGGCGTTCTGTGCTCAGCTGATTGTAAATCTAATTATCCCTTTGAGAAAAGTTTAATTATGATACGAACCGTGTTTTGTAATAGTTGTGTCCACAACATCCGATGACCCAACCACAATATTCTCATGTGAAAACATCTCACCCGAGTGCACCCTGAAGCCGATATATATCTTTGCATGTTTTCCCACCTATTATAGAAAACACTTCACATAAAAACAAGATACATGCAGGAAAAAATTTTCTTCCATCTATGATTACAGTAGCTCAACTGATTCAAGATTGTAATTACTGAACAAATTTTAAACAAGATTGTAATTACTGAAACACTGTAATTACTGAACAAATTTGAGCCATAATTTATTGCTATTATTGAAATATAATAGCATTTGATATGTGAGAACATCAACACTAAAACGTACCGTATGGTAGAAAATAAACGCAATAATCTATTAAATTTTTATCATTTCTCTGTACAAGAACATTCAATTAATCACTGCGTTATCACTAATTCAAAGAAACGATAAAACATAAATAAGTGCAACAGAAAAATGCAAACGATTTCACCGTTTTTCCTGCCTAATTTCACGGTGAATCAATGACTTACTCGGTGAATCAATGACTTACTCAAATTTTTCAAGAACCAGCGCACAAAGAATTCAGCCAAACTCGCATAAAAGTCATTCTATAAGTGACTTTCAAGTTTAAAGTGGAGAATTCTCTGGAATGCTATAGCACATTCTATTTCGTCCCTGTCAGAACCTGCTTCAACACCCATCACAGTCTCTCCTTCCTACCAATTCATTGATCAAATAACCATTTCTATCCATAAATACAAAACTCTTATGTTATTCCGTAGACAAAATGATTTACTACCGCATAGACAAAAGTTATTCCACATGGCGGGATCGAACCCAGCCCTATTTTCTACTGTGACCAAGAAACGGAGCGTTTTACCTATGACACAACCAAGGACACTCCAAATAGACAATCTGATATTCTATAGTGAAACCCGGTTACCCAACCAATGCATGCCTCTTCTCTCTGGGCAGTAGTGATCTTTGAGAAGACAAAACAGCCTCTTTTCTCAACTTCAACCTCACCAAATCAACTTTAGAACACATTCACAGCTTGCGCAAGACAGAACAGTTTCAGTAAACATAAAGTCTATAAAAATTAAAAATCGATAAAATATCTGCTATGGCTTTGATCACTTTCATCCGTAAACATAAAAAAGCCATTTTAAACTATAACAAACGATCTACTGAATCAAAAAAGGAGGAAATCACCGGTTCCTTCATTAAAAGAATTTTAAAACTTTGGAGGCATTCAGGGCCAATATCAACAATCTACACCAGTATTCACTCTTCACATCTTTTTACGAGGAAGCGGTTTGTTGTATACCCAGGAATCAGTTTGGTTGTCGAAGAAGAACTGCCTGGTCTTCCACGTTTCCCCCTTCTCCAGTCGCAACTGTAATTCAATCGATAATTAACGAAATATTCATTTCGGGCTTATTCAAAGAGGCCTGCCCGACATATCAAGACTTCTGCGGTACTTTCATTCACATGTTTTTTGTGCTTGAAAAATGTACGAAAGAAACATATCCGACAAAACTCACTGGCCGCTCAAATTTCCATGTCTTTAAATTTAAGTTTTGAATTGTAGGCCATTTCTATTCGGTTGTATCTTCCTTTTTTCAAACTGTTTTTACTCAGAAATTATTGTTAACCCATAAAATATTGTGTAACCTTGGCATCCTCCCTCTGTCTCTGCTCGATCTCTCTCTTGGCTGCAGTCGCTTTTGCTATCTTATTCTTGAAGAGACCCACAGTCACGTGTCGCCACAACCTGCATTCACGTGGCACTCACGTGGTAAGGACTCTTTTACACAATTGGCAAATCACACAACATTTTAGCATTCTCCCTCTGTCTCTGCTCGATCTCTCTCTTGGCTGCAGTCGCTTTTGCTATCTTATTCTTGAAGAGACCCACAGTCACGTGTCGCCACAACCTGCATTCACGTGGCACTCACGTGGTAAGGACTCTTTTACACAATTGGCAAATCACACAACATTTTATGTTAACCATCTGGATAAGAGCACATAGCAAGCAAAAAAGATTACATGTTTTTTGGTGAAAAAACAATAACACACGATCGATAAGCTATTTCTAAAATCGAAAAACCTCCAATATTCTGCTTTTTATTATTATATACTCTTTTTACTACATTTTTTTAGAAATCAACTATCCAATTTTGTAATTTTGTAAAACAACTTTCTAATCAATGTGGCAACTGAAACATCTTGAGGTCGATACTCATTTGCCTACGGTACTAGCAGTACTAATAATCGTGGCAGGACCGACTTTCTGCTCTCGAAGTCTTGCTGCTGCATGACGGGAGTGCACATCTTTTTGGATTCCTTCTCCTTGCGCACCTCGCATAGGACGTACTCCTGGCCACCCTCCTTCTTCGCGTACAAAACATTGTTCCACTCACCGCGCACGCTCATGAATGGCTTCCGCGTACCTTCCTGCGTACCAACCCCGATTTAAATCCTTATAAACGAATCCAGTTGATGTCTTAGAACTGGTTACCGATTCCTAAGTGACCAGCAAACATTTTATGATAGAAAAGCTTCAGGCAGTTCCTAACTCACGGACATGGGTTATGTAATGTGTCACCAGAAGATACAGGAGGTTTGTAGAAAACGGGCTAATTCTGGAATTCTATCGATTACAAAGTTTAAAAAATAAGATAAATTAGTGATGAGCGTTCGTTCATTCAAGAGTCTCTTGAAATGAAAGCACATTTTTGACGAAGATTGAAAGAGTAGTCTGGAGTACTTCAACATTGAACTTTTACTCACGAATCCCAACAATTAGCAGGATCACTAAATATTTTATCAGTTTAGGCCTTCCAGAATACCCACCGATCGTAAACTAACTATTTGTTTTAGAAATTTCATTCAAATCATTTCATGTATTTTTCCTACAAAATACTTTTCAACTTTATTTCTCTGGTTAATGGATCCTGAAACTTTCCCAGAAAGTTGTGAAGTCTGTCCGAGTTGACTTTGGCATTCCATTTAGCAGGTGAAAATATATTTTCATCTCTTTTTATTCGACAAACGACAAACAAACAAACAAAGAATAAGGAACGGTTTTAGGGAAAAAATCACTGAAGAAGTGGGAACAGTTGAAGAATATTGAGAGAGAAAAAGTTAATTTCTTACTTTGTACAAATTCCCCGCGACTCTGTGAGGCTTTCCGCCGAAAAAAGGCTTCGTGAGAAAGTCGATCTCAGCGTAATAACCCGTCTTCTCACATACAATCTTCACCTGAAACATCAAGTTTATGAATCACATTCAATGGGTAGAATAACAAGGCCTTTCACAGAGCACTATTTTGTTGTTTGCCCTTAGGACGTCCTCGCACCCGAGCGGCCCACGGTAGATTTCTTGACTTCATTGCTCTCGATTCTCACATTCGCCTTTTTTGGATTCTTTTTTCCGTTTAAAAAAAATACAATGTAGGCAATCCAAAAACCTAATCTAACGCAGGGGTTAAATTAAGCCGCCCAATTTGGGTTTACATGTATCCGCCGCTCAATGTTTGGAGGAAAAAAGAAGAGGGGAGGAAGGAGAAGGGTAAGAATAGAGAGGGAGATGTTTGTCAATAGTGAGTGTACATGTATCCGCCGACGGGACCGATTTGGTAACTATTTAACCCCTGATCTAACGACCACAGAGCACTATTGTCCGGATGAGCAATGTGTTATTAGTAGGGTAGTGGTAACATGCTTTCACTCGGTAGAAGAGGCCCTACGTAAACATTGGGAAGAGAAATTTACGCAGAGCTCATTGCATTTTGTAGAGATAAAAGGAGAGACTCAGATAGTGAAGAAACGACGTATAAATCACCAGTCTGACCAACCTTCCCACCCAATTCCACCCAAGGCGTACTCATGATGCTTCTACCGTATCCACTCGGGAACGTCACCACGTACTCCTCGTCCAAGTCGTGCAACTTTACTCGCCCACTTCCGATGTTCGTCACCGCTGCAATAATCTTAATTTCTAGAGGCTCAAAGTATGTTCAAACCCTTTGAAATGTTTCCTCTCAGTCAATTACTCACATGGTACTATATTACAACAGAGATAATGAATTAAAAGAGGTACGGACTACTTTTGTAGTATTACTAATAAAAAAGGGGAAGTGGTTAATTAAAACCAGTTCTCAAGTTTTCCAAGGTACCCTGAATTAGTTTTAAATTGTGAATCGCCTTACATTCCAACAGGGACATATACCCTCAATCGATGATGAGACCCTCAATCGCTTAATCTCTCTCTCTTCTCTGCCATTCACCTCTCACTCGCTTTTCCTTATTCGGGGCGGGGTTCGAATGAGCGGTCTTCTTTCGTTTAATTTGAAGTGATGCACAATTTATGAAGAATGATTAACCTATTGACAACCCGAGAAAGGAAGACTTTGTATAAATGTGAGCATTGAAGGATATCCGCTTCCCTGGATGCTCCGCGTAGAAGGCGGAGACAGGTGGATGATGACTCACCTGAACATGACCTCTTCACATGACTATCAACGTAACTAGTTCATGCTGTTATCATAAGATAGCTATAGACATAACTCTTTTCAGCTATTTACATGACTAGAACATGACTTATTTATGCTGAGTATCGTTTCACATGAATATCAACACGACTAAACATTGCTGTACAAACTTCAATCAATATGCATTACCATTGTTGTCAGAAGTAATAACTAACAAACGATGAAGAAACACATATAAACAAAAAGTTTCAAAACAGCAATAACAGAACAACCTTCCACTACCAGTTTAAAAAACATTAAATCATGTTTGCACGGCGTGTAACATCTATACGCGAATATATGATTCTTTTTTTAAATTCAAAGATTCTGATCATAGCTCACGATAATTGTTAAATTTCTTCCGGTTGCCCGCCCGGTTCCCCAGAAAAAAATTTTTGAAGAAGAAAAAATCAACATAAATTTATCTTTCAGAAAAATTAATGTTCTTAAGTTGACAAATTGCCGAATGCAGAACTCCGGCCCGTGCTAAGCTTAATAAAAGACCAATTTACTTCGGGAAAACTACCAAAATTTTTCGAATTCTCCCATCAACTACTCTCCCCTTCTCCGGTCGCCCGCTCGAAAAAAGTTTTTCCAACACATCCTGATGAGCTATGATTCTGATATACACCTACTACAATTGTTTTCTAGTTGGCATTAACTGTCCCTTTTCCAGGCGTTCTCTCCCCATTAGTCTTTGCAATCAACCACTTTTTTGCGGTCAAAAAAATCATCAGTCACACATGTTAAAAGCTCACTTCAATAAAATGTGACTGAATCTAATTAGTCTCAAGTGCTTGTTTCGCTGGCGAACTCTCTCTAACTTATATTTCCAATTCAACTGGATCGGAAGTCATCAACTAACTAAAATCTGAGATATTGAAATTGCAGTTTGTTTGTGCACTCAAATTTCATTGCAGTTTACCACACAAAAAAAGCCTGCCAAAAGCAACGAACCTGCTCCGCAATGAAAGTAAGCTCATTCAGATCACTCCCTACGAAGGGCCCCTCTGTCGTCTTTTGACCACTCGGAGGCAAATCAGGCACTGAGTATCGACATCGGAACATTTCCCCCAGAACCTGCAGGTACAACACTATCATAACCAGTGAACCTTAACAACTTGAAGCTCAACTCGAAATGCCTTGATCCTAACCGGGTTATATGGCTTCTTCGCAACTCCGCTCTTCCGCGCCGCGTAGAAGGCCGACAAATAGTAGCGGGTGACACTTCTAAAAAAATCTTCTTTTAATAAAATGTTGTGGTAAAACAATATCCGATAAACGTGAGACTGTTTCAGAAAGCAGGTATAAAAACCAAGTCTCAAGAAGATACATAGTAGTTGAACTCAACGTGGCCCTGATTAAGATTCTTGATCGTGGGTTATTTAGTCATGTCCGGTCGCCTGTCGGCGGGCGTCTGTTATAGACCTTAATCGGGCGTCTGTCTTTCAACTCATAAGGGGGGATCCTTATGTGAAATTTTTTGTCTCATGAGTGTGAAAATTTTTCAAAAACTTTTTATCTCATAAAACTGGAACTTGAAAAAAAATTTTCCACATGTAAGGCAAGTGTCTGTATACAAAAACTTTCGCGCCCGGCGGGCGTCTGTAGGATTTTCGGAACAACTAAAAAACCCCTGTTCTTTATCTGTAAAAATAAGTATTTTAATAAACATAATCCTTATCAGGCTGTTTCTCTACACCCACTGATTTTTTTAAAAATTAAGACAACTAGGGGGACAGCAGGCCTTTAAGAGAGCGCGAGATTTTGTGATGTAAAATAGAGGATGTAGACGATGAGAGCATTTGTATCACTAGCTTTCCTGGATATCGCATAAATTTGCGCATAGATTCCACCGACAGTGTGGGTTCGAGAAACACACTGATCCTTCTCCCCCTCCCTACACAGAAAAGTCCTCTAACTGATGCATAGGTCGGCATACTAATTTCAATATTTGGGCATATACATTTCTGGTTTTGGGTTTGTCTGTAAAAAAAAAAACTTAGGCCGAGCGAAGATAGAAAGCTCTCCCATTTGCGGTCATACCCAATTGCGCTCATACCCATTAGCGCCGATAACCGTTTGCAACTCATAAAAATTTGATCTATTAGGATGAGTTCAGCCGCCTAAGATCCTTATTTAGACTTTCCTGAAAAAAATGCTTGTGTCAACAGTTTCTCAGCCAAATACATGAAGTAATAACTACAAGAATAAATTGAAAAAATCAATAAATAAAAAGGGGAAATGTCTGAGATAAAGCCTACGAACACAAATCTGTCTTCTGCTGAAGTCAGACTCGCAGTGTGGATGAATGAGTCTGGATGTGTGAAGAAGTCAGCGTACATCTCCAGGAGAGACCTCCTCTCCAATATGAAAGTCGGCAGAGTCACTTTCGTTAGATCCATCCCAACGGAAACCTTCAACCAGGTGTTCTAACGTACATGCGAAGCATTCCTCATTTGTACGCATGAAAAACAAGAGAATACGACCGCTCATTTTATCAGGAGCCTCAGAATGATAAGAAGCGAGCGAATAGTGGGGTGCAGAAAAGATTGAGAGAAAAAGAGAAGAGAGAGATATGTATATAGAATGGACAATATAAGAAGTCAAGACTGTAAAGACTCGCTTATTCCTATTTTTCTAGACCCTTTTACTCGAATAAGCGGTCTTCTTCAAGTTGGTGATCTAGGGTCTTGGAAAGCCACAATGGCTTGTAATAAGCGGAAAAAACTACTGCATAGTTACTCGCGAGTGGCCGAGGCAATACTTTGATCGATAAAATCAGAATTTTTCACCCAATAGGTGCAAAGCTTGCCTGTAAAGTGCATAATTAGTTATTTGGGTTCCCCTAAGAACGGCAAGGCTTTATCTTTGAACCCCTGCTTTGAGCGCATAACATAAAACTTTTTTCGTATGACCAAATATTTCTTGAGTGGTGAATATCATATCATATTATGTATTATTTATTGAATGAATAACTTAAAGTGTAACAAAAAAGGCACCTGAGAAAGGAGGTGAACGAGTACAGATCCATGCTGCGCTTGCACATCTCCCACATCCTTCTCATCACCTGAATCAAACTAAAGCTCTTTTATGAGATTCAGGCCCCAAATTATGTTAAACCAAGACTGAAAAACTATTAACGGAACAATCATTACCGGCTGCACAATCGGCAAAAAAAACCAACTCGAGGCTGATCACCAGCCTCAAGTTGTTTTTTTTTTCTGATCATACTGCGCCCTGGATTTTCATAGAACGTTTAAAAAAGACACAAGAGTCCGCAGAAAGCGATAAGGATTCTGAACAGATGGTGTCCTTCGTAAAAAAAATTGGAAAACAAGGTTTCCATGTTAGGACCATTCCTAAACATCTGAGAAAAAACCCGACAAAAGTAAAAACGTTGGTTGGAAGGCTGGCACATTACCTGAGTGAATGTATAAATTCCAGTCATTGTATATAAAACCTTGGTTTCAAATATGATAACCGGTTACCCCGTAAAATGGACGCTCCAGATTGGATCAGAGGTTCTATAATGCGTCCGAATAGTACACAGAAACCCACCGAAAGCGAAAATTAGCTTAAACAGAAGCCCGCGAGTAGCACTGTCTTCTAAAGAGAAATAAAGGGTTTTAACACGAGTTTTTCCACTCGAAAAGTAAAAGGAGACCCTCGGAAGTTTGAGACAAACAGACGGTAGGACTTGATTATTCAAACCCTGTATTGGATACGGTAGGACTTGATTATTCAAACCCTGTATTGGATACGGTAGGACTTGATTATTCAAACCCTGTATTGGATACGGTAGGACTTGATTATTCAAACCCTGTATTGGATACGGTAGGACTTGATTATTCAAACCCTGTATTGGATACGGTAGGACTTGATTATTCAAACCCTGTATTGGATACGGTAGGACTTGATTATTCAAACCCTGTATTGGATACGGTAGGACTTGATTATTCAAACCCTGTATTGGATACGGTAGGACTTGATTATTCAAACCCTGTATTGGATACGGTAGGACTTGATTATTCAAACCCTGTATTGGATACGGTAGGACTTGATTATTCAAACCCTGTATTGGATACGGTAGGACTTGATTATTCAAACCCTGTATTGGATACGGTAGGACTTGATTATTCAAACCCTGTATTGGATACGGTAGGACTTGATTATTCAAACCCTGTATTGGATACGGTAGGACTTGATTATTCAAACCCTGTATTGGATACGGTAGGACTTGATTATTCAAACCCTGTATTGGATACGGTAGGACTTGATTATTCAAACCCTGTATTGGATACGGTAGGACTTGATTATTCAAACCCTGTATTGGATACGGTAGGACTTGATTATTCAAACCCTGTATTGGATACGGTAGGACTTGATTATTCAAACCCTGTATTGGATACGGTAGGACTTGATTATTCAAACCCTGTATTGGATACGGTAGGACTTGATTATTCAAACCCTGTATTGGATACGGTAGGACTTGATTATTCAAACCCTGTATTGGATACGGTAGGACTTGATTATTCAAACCCTGTATTGGATACGGTAGGACTTGATTATTCAAACCCTGTATTGGATACGTTAGCGTCAGTGCCATCGCAGAATGATAGGAAAAAATCCACATCTGACATTCCAGGAACGGTAATGGAAAAAATATCCCACCTATATCGTAAATGGCGTCGTAATCGTCTTCCTCCTCTTCAGCCCCGGCCCCATCTCTGCCTTCCGCCAATCGAGCCACCTTTGGCGTGTCCTGTAATCAGTACATTTTATTCAATTATTCATTCATCATTTCCATGAATAATAACTCAAGATTATTCAAAATACAACTTTGTGTTTATTTTAAACATCCTCTTGACTTCAAAATGCCTCTTGACGCTTTCATCAGAAAAAAAGACGGTCGTGAACGTAGACATCAAGTATGTAAAACTCATTGATGTCTCGCTCTCTCCGTATACCCAATGTCTCCTTCTTCTCCGCTCCAAACTCTTGCGAGCTCTTTTTAATTAATATCGCTGAGCGAGTATAACTTGAACAAGAAATTTGAGGAGTGTGGAGCGAGTCTCATTCCACTTTGCTTTAACTCGTCCAGTGTTTTAGGGAAACAGTAGGCTATAAAACAGTAGGCTATAAAACAGTAGGCTATTAAACAGTAGGCTATTAAAAGAACTCGAGAGAAGGACAATTTTAACCACAAGAACTTGCAGGAATCCACAGCAAACGAAACAAAAAATGACGACGCTCAATTTGTTTTCATAACTTATCAATTTTTTTAAAATCAACATTATCAATCAACAATTATGTTGTGCTTGATACACTTTGCTGAAGAGCTGCTGCAATCGTTGCACAACCTTCCTCGCTTCACTCTCTCTCTCTTCTTAATCTGGAGAATATCTGGAGAATATCTGCTGCAATCGTTGCACAACCTTCCTCGCTTCACTCTCTCTCTCTTCTTAATCTGGAGAATATCTGCTGAAGAGCTGCTGCAATCGTTGCACAACCTTCCTCGCTTCACTCTCTCTCTCTTCTTAATCTGGAGAATATCTGCTGCAATCGTTGCACAACCTTCCTCGCTTCACTCTCTCTCTCTTCTTAATCTGGAGAATATCTGGAGAATATCTGCTGCAATCGTTGCACAACCTTCCTCGCTTCACTCTCTCTCTCTTCTTAATCTGGAGAATATCTGCTGAAGAGCTGCTGCAATCGTTGCACAACCTTCCTCGCTTCACTCTCTCTCTCTTCTTAATCTGGAGAATATCTGCTGAAGAGCTGCTGCAATCGTTGCACAACCTTCCTCGCTTCACTCTCTCTCTCTTCTTAATCTGGAGAATATCTGCTGCAATCGTTGCACAACCTTCCTCGCTTCACTCTCTCTCTCTTCTTAATCTGGAGAATATCTGCTGCAATCGTTGCACAACCTTCCTCGCTTCACTCTCTCTCTCTTCTTAATCTGGAGAATATCTGCTGAAGAGCTGCTGCAATCGTTGCACAACCTTCCTCGCTTCACTCTCTCTCTCTTCTTAATCTGGAGAATATCTGCTGCAATCGTTGCACAACCTTCCTCGCTTCACTCTCTCTCTCTTCTTAATCTGGAGAATATCTGGAGAATATCTGCTGCAATCGTTGCACAACCTTCCTCGCTTCACTCTCTCTCTCTTCTTAATCTGGAGAATATCTGCTGAAGAGCTGCTGCAATCGTTGCACAACCTTCCTCGCTTCACTCTCTCTCTCTCTTCTTAATCTGGAGAATATCTGCTGAAGAGCTGCTGCAATCGTTGCACAACCTTCCTCGCTTCACTCTCTCTCTCTTCTTAATCTGGAGAATATCTGCTGCAATCGTTGCACAACCTTCCTCGCTTCACTCTCTCTCTCTTCTTAATCTGGAGAATATCTGGAGAATATCTGCTGCAATCGTTGCACAACCTTCCTCGCTTCACTCTCTCTCTCTTCTTAATCTGGAGAATATCTGCTGAAGAGCTGCTGCAATCGTTGCACAACCTTCCTCGCTTCACTCTCTCTCTCTTCTTAATCTGGAGAATATCTGCTGCAATCGTTGCACAACCTTCCTCGCTTCACTCTCTCTCTCTTCTTAATCTGGAGAATATCTGCTGAAGAGCTGCTGCAATCGTTGCACAACCTTCCTCGCTTCACTCTCTCTCTTCTTAATCTGGAGAATATCTGCTGAAGAGCTGCTGCAATCGTTGCACAACCTTCCTCGCTTCACTCTCTCTCTCTTCTTAATCTGGAGAATATCTGCTGCAATCGTTGCACAACCTTCCTCGCTTCACTCTCTCTCTCTACTTAATCTGGAGAATATCTGCTGAAGAGCTGCTGCAATCGTTGCACAACCTTCCTCGCTTCACTCTCTCTCTCTTCTTAATCTGGAGAATATCTGCTGCAATCGTTGCACAACCTTCCTCGCTTCACTCTCTCTCTCTTCTTAATCTGGAGAATATCTGGAGAATATCTGCTGCAATCGTTGCACAACCTTCCTCGCTTCACTCTCTCTCTCTTCTTAATCTGGAGAATATCTGGAGAATATCTGCTGCAATCGTTGCACAACCTTCCTCGCTTCACTCTCTCTCTCTTCTTAATCTGGAGAATATCTGGAGAATATCTGCTGCAATCGTTGCACAACCTTCCTCGCTTCACTCTCTCTCTCTTCTTAATCTGGAGAATATCTGCTGAAGAGCTGCTGCAATCGTTGCACAACCTTCCTCGCTTCACTCTCTCTCTCTTCTTAATCTGGAGAATATCTGCTGCAATCGTTGCACAACCTTCCTCGCTTCACTCTCTCTCTCTTCTTAATCTGGAGAATATCTGGAGAATATCTGCTGCAATCGTTGCACAACCTTCCTCGCTTCACTCTCTCTCTCTTCTTAATCTGGAGAATATCTGGAGAATATCTGCTGCAATCGTTGCACAACCTTCCTCGCTTCACTCTCTCTCTCTTCTTAATCTGGAGAATATCTGCTGCAATCGTTGCACAACCTTCCTCGCTTCACTCTCTCTCTCTTCTTAATCTGGAGAATATCTGGAGAATATCTGCTGCAATCGTTGCACAACCTTCCTCGCTTCACTCTCTCTCTCTTCTTAATCTGGAGAATATCTGGAGAATATCTGCTGCAATCGTTGCACAACCTTCCTCGCTTCACTCTCTCTCTCTTCTTAATCTGGAGAATATCTGCTGAAGAGCTGCTGCAATCGTTGCACAACCTTCCTCGCTTCACTCTCTCTTCTTAATCTGGAGAATATCTGCTGAAGAGCTGCTGCAATCGTTGCACAACCTTCCTCGCTTCACTCTCTCTCTCTTCTTAATCTGGAGAATATCTGCTGCAATCGTTGCACAACCTTCCTCGCTTCACTCTCTCTCTCTTCTTAATCTGGAGAATATCTGCTGAAGAGCTGCTGCAATCGTTGCACAACCTTCCTCGCTTCACTCTCTCTCTCTTCTTAATCTGGAGAATATCTGCTGCAATCGTTGCACAACCTTCCTCGCTTCACTCTCTCTCTCTTCTTAATCTGGAGAATATCTGGAGAATATCTGCTGCAATCGTTGCACAACCTTCCTCGCTTCACTCTCTCTCTCTTCTTAATCTGGAGAATATCTGCTGAAGAGCTGCTGCAATCGTTGCACAACCTTCCTCGCTTCACTCTCTCTCTCTTCTTAATCTGGAGAATATCTGCTGCAATCGTTGCACAACCTTCCTCGCTTCACTCTCTCTCTCTTCTTAATCTGGAGAATATCTGCTGAAGAGCTGCTGCAATCGTTGCACAACCTTCCTCGCTTCACTCTCTCTCTTCTTAATCTGGAGAATATCTGCTGCAATCGTTGCACAACCTTCCTCGCTTCACTCTCTCT
The DNA here is from genome assembly GCA_964056735.1 of Allodiplogaster pararmata. NCBI lineage: Eukaryota > Metazoa > Nematoda > Chromadorea > Rhabditida > Diplogasteridae > Allodiplogaster > Allodiplogaster pararmata. Next base: position 15,246,759 of record OZ057407.1, read on the forward strand.
CTCTTCTTAATCTGGAGAATATCTGCTGCAATCGTTGCACAACCTTCCTCGCTTCACTCTCTCTCTCTTCTTAATCTGGAGAATATCTGCTGAAGAGCTGCTGCAATCGTTGCACAACCTTCCTCGCTTCACTCTCTCTCTCTTCTTAATCTGGAGAATATCTGCTGCAATCGTTGCACAACCTTCCTCGCTTCACTCTCTCTCTCTTCTTAATCTGGAGAATATCTGCTGCAATCGTTGCACAACCTTCCTCGCTTCACTCTCTCTCTCTTCTTAATCTGGAGAATATCTGGAGAATATCTGCTGCAATCGTTGCACAACCTTCCTCGCTTCACTCTCTCTCTCTCTTCTTAATCTGGAGAATATCTGCTGCAATCGTTGCACAACCTTCCTCGCTTCACTCTCTCTCTCTTCTTAATCTGGAGAATATCTGCTGCAATCGTTGCACAACCTTCCTCGCTTCACTCTCTCTCTCTTCTTAATCTGGAGAATATCTGCTGAAGAGCTGCTGCAATCGTTGCACAACCTTCCTCGCTTCACTCTCTCTCTCTTCTTAATCTGGAGAATATCTGCTGCAATCGTTGCACAACCTTCCTCGCTTCACTCTCTCTCTCTTCTTAATCTGGAGAATATCTGGAGAATATCTGCTGCAATCGTTGCACAACCTTCCTCGCTTCACTCTCTCTCTCTTCTTAATCTGGAGAATATCTGGAGAATATCTGCTGCAATCGTTGCACAACCTTCCTCGCTTCACTCTCTCTCTCTTCTTAATCTGGAGAATATCTGCTGCAATCGTTGCACAACCTTCCTCGCTTCACTCTCTCTCTCTTCTTAATCTGGAGAATATCTGCTGCAATCGTTGCACAACCTTCCTCGCTTCACTCTCTCTCTCTTCTTAATCTGGAGAATATCTGGAGAATATCTGCTGCAATCGTTGCACAACCTTCCTCGCTTCACTCTCTCTCTCTCTTCTTAATCTGGAGAATATCTGCTGCAATCGTTGCACAACCTTCCTCGCTTCACTCTCTCTCTCTTCTTAATCTGGAGAATATCTGCTGAAGAGCTGCTGCAATCGTTGCACAACCTTCCTCGCTTCACTCTCTCTCTCTTCTTAATCTGGAGAATATCTGCTGCAATCGTTGCACAACCTTCCTCGCTTCACTCTCTCTCTCTTCTTAATCTGGAGAATATCTGGAGAATATCTGCTGCAATCGTTGCACAACCTTCCTCGCTTCACTCTCTCTCTCTTCTTAATCTGGAGAATATCTGGAGAATATCTGCTGCAATCGTTGCACAACCTTCCTCGCTTCACTCTCTCTCTCTTCTTAATCTGGAGAATATCTGCTGCAATCGTTGCACAACCTTCCTCGCTTCACTCTCTCTCTCTTCTTAATCTGGAGAATATCTGGAGAATATCTGCTGCAATCGTTGCACAACCTTCCTCGCTTCACTCTCTCTCTCTTCTTAATCTGGAGAATATCTGGAGAATATCTGCTGCAATCGTTGCACAACCTTCCTCGCTTCACTCTCTCTCTCTTCTTAATCTGGAGAATATCTGCTGAAGAGCTGCTGCAATCGTTGCACAACCTTCCTCGCTTCACTCTCTCTCTTCTTAATCTGGAGAATATCTGCTGAAGAGCTGCTGCAATCGTTGCACAACCTTCCTCGCTTCACTCTCTCTCTCTTCTTAATCTGGAGAATATCTGCTGCAATCGTTGCACAACCTTCCTCGCTTCAATCTCTCTCTCTTCTTAATCTGGAGAATATCTGGAGAATATCTGCTGCAATCGTTGCACAACCTTCCTCGCTTCACTCTCTCTCTCTTCTTAATCTGGAGAATATCTGCTGCAATCGTTGCACAACCTTCCTCGCTTCACTCTCTCTCTTCTTAATCTGGAGAATATCTGCTGCAATCGTTGCACAACCTTCCTCGCTTCACTCTCTCTCTCTTCTTAATCTGGAGAATATCTGCTGCAATCGTTGCACAACCTTCCTCGCTTCACTCTCTCTCTCTTCTTAATCTGGAAAATATCTGGAGAATATCTGCTGCAATCGTTGCACAACCTTCCTCGCTTCACTCTCTCTCTCTTCTTAATCTGGAGAATATCTGCTGCAATCGTTGCACAACCTTCCTCGCTTCACTCTCTCTCTCTTCTTAATCTGGAGAATATCTGGAGAATATCTGCTGCAATCGTTGCACAACCTTCCTCGCTTCACTCTCTCTCTCTTCTTAATCTGGAGAATATCTGCTGCAATCGTTGCACAACCTTCCTCGCTTCACTCTCTCTCTCTTCTTAATCTGGAGAATATCTGCTGAAGAGCTGCTGCAATCGTTGCACAACCTTCCTCGCTTCACTCTCTCTCTCTTCTTAATCTGGAGAATATCTGCTGCAATCGTTGCACAACCTTCCTCGCTTCACTCTCTCTCTCTTCTTAATCTGGAGAATATCTGGAGAATATCTGCTGCAATCGTTGCACAACCTTCCTCGCTTCACTCTCTCTCTCTTCTTAATCTGGAGAATATCTGGAGAATATCTGCTGCAATCGTTGCACAACCTTCCTCGCTTCACTCTCTCTCTCTTCTTAATCTGGAGAATATCTGCTGCAATCGTTGCACAACCTTCCTCGCTTCACTCTCTCTCTCTTCTTAATCTGGAGAATATCTGGAGAATATCTGCTGCAATCGTTGCACAACCTTCCTCGCTTCACTCTCTCTCTCTTCTTAATCTGGAGAATATCTGGAGAATATCTGCTGCAATCGTTGCACAACCTTCCTCGCTTCACTCTCTCTCTCTTCTTAATCTGGAGAATATCTGCTGCAATCGTTGCACAACCTTCCTCGCTTCACTCTCTCTCTCTTCTTAATCTGGAGAATATCTGCTGAAGAGCTGCTGCAATCGTTGCACAACCTTCCTCGCTTCACTCTCTCTCTTTTCTTAATCTGGAGAATATCTGCTGCAATCGTTGCACAACCTTCCTCGCTTCACTCTCTCTCTCTTCTTAATCTGGAGAATATCTGGAGAATATCTGCTGCAATCGTTGCACAACCTTCCTCGCTTCACTCTCTCTCTCTTCTTAATCTGGAGAATATCTGGAGAATATCTGCTGCAATCGTTGCACAACCTTCCTCGCTTCACTCTCTCTCTCTTCTTAATCTGGAGAATATCTGCTGCAATCGTTGCACAACCTTCCTCGCTTCACTCTCTCTCTCTTCTTAATCTGGAGAATATCTGGAGAATATCTGCTGCAATCGTTGCACAACCTTCCTCGCTTCACTCTCTCTCTCTTCTTAATCTGGAGAATATCTGGAGAATATCTGCTGCAATCGTTGCACAACCTTCCTCGCTTCACTCTCTCTCTCTTCTTAATCTGGAGAATATCTGCTGAAGAGCTGCTGCAATCGTTGCACAACCTTCCTCGCTTCACTCTCTCTCTTCTTAATCTGGAGAATATCTGCTGCAATCGTTGCACAACCTTCCTCGCTTCACTCTCTCTCTCTTCTTAATCTGGAGAATATCTGCTGCAATCGTTGCACAACCTTCCTCGCTTCACTCTCTCTCTCTTCTTAATCTGGAGAATATCTGGAGAATATCTGCTGCAATCGTTGCACAACCTTCCTCGCTTCACTCTCTCTCTCTTCTTAATCTGGAGAATATCTGCTGCAATCGTTGCACAACCTTCCTCGCTTCACTCTCTCTCTCTTCTTAATCTGGAGAATATCTGCTGCAATCGTTGCACAACCTTCCTCGCTTCACTCTCTCTCTTCTTAATCTGGAGAATATCTGCTGCAATCGTTGCACAACCTTCCTCGCTTCACTCTCTCTCTCTTCTTAATCTGGAGAATATCTGCTGCAATCGTTGCACAACCTTCCTCGCTTCACTCTCTCTCTCTTCTTAATCTGGAGAATATCTGGAGAATATCTGCTGCAATCGTTGCACAACCTTCCTCGCTTCACTCTCTCTCTCTTCTTAATCTGGAGAATATCTGGAGAATATCTGCTGCAATCGTTGCACAACCTTCCTCGCTTCACTCTCTCTCTCTTCTTAATCTGGAGAATATCTGCTGCAATCGTTGCACAACCTTCCTCGCTTCACTCTCTCTCTCTTCTTAATCTGGAGAATATCTGCTGCAATCGTTGCACAACCTTCCTCGCTTCACTCTCTCTCTCTTCTTAATCTGGAGAATATCTGCTGCAATCGTTGCACAACCTTCCTCGCTTCACTCTCTCTCTCTTCTTAATCTGGAGAATATCTGCTGCAATCGTTGCACAACCTTCCTCGCTTCACTCTCTCTCTCTTCTTAATCTGGAGAATATCTGCTGAAGAGCTGCTGCAATCGTTGCACAACCTTCCTCGCTTCACTCTCTCTCTCTTCTTAATCTGGAGAATATCTGCTGCAATCGTTGCACAACCTTCCTCGCTTCACTCTCTCTCTCTTCTTAATCTGGAGAATATCTGCTGAAGAGCTGCTGCAATCGTTGCACAACCTTCCTCGCTTCACTCTCTCTCTCTTCTTAATCTGGAGAATATCTGCTGCAATCGTTGCACAACCTTCCTCGCTTCACTCTCTCTCTCTTCTTAATCTGGAGAATATCTGCTGCAATCGTTGCACAACCTTCCTCGCTTCACTCTCTCTCTCTTCTTAATCTGGAGAATATCTGCTGAAGAGCTGCTGCAATCGTTGCACAACCTTCCTCGCTTCACTCTCTCTCTCTTCTTAATCTGGAGAATATCTGGAGAATATCTGCTGCAATCGTTGCACAACCTTCCTCGCTTCACTCTCTCTCTCTTCTTAATCTGGAGAATATCTGCTGCAATCGTTGCACAACCTTCCTCGCTTCACTCTCTCTCTCTTCTTAATCTGGAGAATATCTGCTGCAATCGTTGCACAACCTTCCTCGCTTCACTCCCTCTCTCTTCTTAATCTGGAGAATATCTGCTGCAATCGTTGCACAACCTTCCTCGCTTCACTCTCTCTCTCTTCTTAATCTGGAGAATATCTGCTGCAATCGTTGCACAACCTTCCTCGCTTCACTCTCTCTCTCTTCTTAATCTGGAGAATATCTGCTGAAGAGCTGCTGCAATCGTTGCACAACCTTCCTCGCTTCACTCTCTCTCTCTTCTTAATCTGGAGAATATCTGCTGCAATCGTTGCACAACCTTCCTCGCTTCACTCTCTCTCTCTTCTTAATCTGGAGAATATCTGCTGAAGAGCTGCTGCAATCGTTGCACAACCTTCCTCGCTTCACTCTCTCTCTCTTCTTAATCTGGAGAATATCTGCTGCAATCGTTGCACAACCTTCCTCGCTTCACTCTCTCTCTCTTCTTAATCTGGAGAATATCTGCTGCAATCGTTGCACAACCTTCCTCGCTTCACTCTCTCTCTTCTTAATCTGGAGAATATCTGCTGAAGAGCTGCTGCAATCGTTGCACAACCTTCCTCGCTTCACTCTCTCTCTTCTTAATCTGGAGAATATCAAAACATTTGATGCATAATTGGAACCGAAAAAGGTTTTCTCAGAAGAAAAAATTGATTTCCGGAAGAAATATAATAAGTACTTCTCTGGGGGAATTATTTAATGCCATAAAGAAACAAGCGGAAACTTCATTAATGCACAAATACCAATAAAATATAATAAAAGGGAAAACATATTAAGAAACCATGGTTAGCGGAGAGTATTGATACAGAGAAAACACATACAAATACGGAAACTTTTTTTAGCCCCCCCCCACTGGACTTTAGCACCCCATTCCAAAGTAAAACATACCAAAAGGGAGGGAAGCTAAAGATGAGGAGCAGAAATGGAGTGGCCTGAATGCTCAATATTCAACTTTATTTCCCCACCATACAAAATGGGAAAATAAAGTACATACCCGGCTCTTTTTAAATTTGCCCCCCCCCCCCTTACAGCGCCACTTCTCCAATAACAAAGGTCATGAAATTTTAGCCCTCCTTGTCCTAAGCAATCATAGTTCAATTCAAACACACATAGCAAAAAAGTAGTCCATGGTAGCATAAAACAACCCACTATATGGTGTTGCAGCATCCTATAACGCCCAGGTTCGAAAAAGTGGGGGGGGGGCTAAAGTATAATAGAACTTTTGAAGTGCATTTTGTCCCGTGAGGGGGGCCGAAGTAAAATTTACCATAAATCATGCTCCTTTCCGATTGAAACGCATAACAAAATAAGAATTCAACGAATCACGAGCTTGAAAGGAAGGAGAAATAGTGAAACTGAGAGGGAAAGGAAGAGAGAGATTTAGAAAGAGGGAGATCACGAGAATAATTCAGATGATTTCAAACGAGAACGTTAAAACAACAAGGTTGAATCAACAAAAAAAAACGAGAAAAAACAATTACTCAAAAAAGCAACGACATTCAAATGGTAGGTAGAGACATTAAAAATTTCAGTAAGAGTATTCAGCGTGGGGATGACTAATGAAAGCATAGAGAGAGAGTTAGAGAGAGAATATAGAGAGAGGAGGCAGAGAGAATAGAGAGAGGGAGACGCGGCACATTTGCACGCCACCAAAGAGAGAGAATGACAACACCAGTCGAGCCCAATCCCTCTTTCATCCCCCCTCTCCCATCTGATACTTCGACATTATGAGTTGGGGCATTTCCCCTATTCCTTCATCTCTCGATAGAGATTTTTAAGCAAAAAACTACTTATGCATACACTAAGGCAAACACGCTACTGATTGCTTCAACTGATGTCGGCTGAGAAAAGGAGTGAGGAAGAGCAAGTAAGAGAGAAAGAGAGAGAGACCGAGATCGAGAAAAGAAAGAGAGAGAGGAAGAGAAAAAGGAGAGGAAGAGAGCAAAAGAGAGAAAGATAGAAAGAACGTCGAACAAGAGAAATAAAAATAACAGAGTGACAAGAAAACGGCTAAATAAGGACGTTTTAGTAATAGCAATGAAGAAAATAACAGAGAACAGGGAAGAAGGGAAAAATACAAAACGAAAAAGACAAAAAAAAAACAAAGAGAGTGGAAGAATAGAAGACACACTTTTTCGAACACGAACGCTTTCTCTGCAGTTGAAATCGTTAGTGAGAGGGACAAAAATAAATACTGAAAGTTGGCAAAGCAAGGGATGGAATTGAATCTTCAGGAAAAAGTAGAAGACTAAGGTGAATAATAAGATAAGAACTGAGCTGGGAGAGAAGACAGTGAAGAGAGAGACGGAAGACAGGAAGAGAAAAGGAGAAATAGAGGGAGGAACGGAGAAAGGAAACTCACATGTTAATGGAGACTAAGAGTGAAGGGAGGACTAAAGCCCAAAAAGGTAAACTGTGAATGGCAGAAAATCTTAGAGAAACGAGAGCTAGGGAATCCTCCAAACCATACTGTAATCCTCCAAACCATACTGCAATCCTCCAAACCATACTGTAATCCTCCAAACCATAGTTTACAAAAACCTTAAATTCTTAGAAGCATGGTAATAGAAGCTAATAAGCATTTGCAGTAACAAGCAGAGTTATATCAATTATTTGAATTAACTTTGATATGTGTCTTGCCTTGTTGATGCGTTGTTAATAAGAATGAGACTTCGAACGTTAATAAGTGTATCGTCTACTATTATAGATTCTACTGGATTCTCAATCCAATGCGTTTAACTCAGCACAAATTCTTATTTGAATTAAACTGCCATACTTCATGTCCCTCAGTCATTCAAATCAACTTTAAGCGAAATAAATCTTCTTTTTTTTTGCAAATTAGAAGTTCAGAAAACTTGATTTTATGAGCGTTTTGACGATTATTCCAAAAAACAGAAGTGATGGGATATTACATTTACAAATATCATTTTTTGGTTGAATATCGTTGTTTTCATATCAAAATTACACTGCATGTATTTTTGAAGTATTGTTTTTTCTTTGTTTTATCAATTAAAAATCTTTTTTTCTAAAAATTCGTTGATCTACCAGACAAAAACACTAAACCTAGAATTTTGAGAAGCAAGCAAAAGTTGAAAGGTAGAGTAGAACAGATATTTTATATATCTTTATCGCCAAAGGATAAGTTGTTGTTTTGAAACATGGTGGACAGAGAGGGTTTCGAGTGAACTTGGGAAGAGGAATAAGCAACTGTGGCGTTGCGCTGAAGAGTCCAAATAGGATCGTTCACCTCTTCAACCTCATATTTCTAAAGAGTCCTCTGAATCGGAGTTGAAGTAGAATACCAGAAGCTTTGTTAGTAGTCCAAAAAAAGTATCAAGATGAAAAGTCGTGGACGCGACCGACATTCTTGCGGGATCAAACATATGTCGTTCATCGAGGAGTGCAGCAGGTTAAATCTTCAGATCTTATCATTGCTAAACAAATGAAACTTGCAATTGATAGACATTTGGAAACACGACCGCTTTCCGAGAAGAGGAGTCTGAGATATTGGACCATACAATAAGTCAAGGCTGTAAACGCTTGATCGCTCATCTTGTTTCTAGGATCTAGGACGTCAGCTCGGATGAACGGTCAATTTCAACTTTTTTCGACAAGAGGATATGACCTATGAACCGAATGCGTTCGACGACCAATATAGAAGGTCGTATGAAGATTTGATACGTATGACAGTTATTTTTCGGGAGAGGCAAAGGAAGAGGGGCGGATAGATTTACCCCAAAGGAAGAGTGGCGCATAGATTTACCCATAGGCTTGAGCAACTGGGCGAGGAGAAGAAAACCCGATAGCGGCACTCGGTAAGTTGGGCTGAGAACTTTTTTCTTGCTAGTTGGGAAATTAGGAAGAGAGAAATATCCGACTGAGAGTTCTACAAATCTGATTACTTTATCAGGAAACAGCCAGGGAAAGGGAATGCTTAACAAATCCCTCTAAACTCTTTCCCTTCCAGTCACATAGTTGTAAATTCATTTCGAATCAGCTCTTCTTTAGCCAATTCTAATTCAAATTCATTTTTTCTATGACTATTCAAAATTTTCTTTCATAGTTGCACATATATATTCCCTTAGTTGTTATTATGTATAGCGTGAGAACAATTGCTGCTATCAAGTCTTTTATTCGTTATTTTCCAGTCCGTTCTCTTTCATCTTTCCAATTCAAAATTCCACGTTAAAAGCATAGCTCACCAAACTTGTTAAATTTCTCCCGGTCGTCCGCCCATTCCCCCAGAAAAAAATTTTATAGTCAAGAAATTATGAAATAAAATGATCTTTTCAAAAAGCTTAACGTTCTTAAGTGACCAAAATGTCGAATATTGAACTCCGACCGACCCGTGCTACGCAAATCAAAAGATCAATTGACCACAGAAAACAGACCAAAACTTTTGTTAATCCCCTTCGCTCTCTGATCACCAGGGTCGCCCGGTCACCCGCCCAAAAAATAAATTTTCAACACATCCTGGTGAGCTATGGTTGAAAGCCTAAAAATAGTAGAAGTGAAATAATTTTTCAACGGACCCTTCTTGTCTCTTCAACAGCGCATTCAAAAAGGCACGACACAGCAAATAAGTGTAATTTTTTCATAATTTTACTCACAGGTGAGCGCGTACCCTGCCGCGAGGTGGGAACAAGCGCGTACCCTGCCGCGAGGTGGGAACAAGCGCGTAACCTGCCGCGAGGCGGGAACAAGCGCGAGAAAGATTATTATATTATTCATCTTACTCGCATTTTTGGTCTCGTAGCGGATAGAGAAGCACCCCTTCGAGGTGACCTGCACCCTTTTCTAGGTCACTACCAAAGTGTACCGATATATCATCCGTTGGGGAGTCAGAGTTGTGCAGATATAACCAAAGTTTCTGTAACCACTCAGTTCTAGTTGTTGTTGTTGTTGTCTTGCCCATAGGTCCTGTCGAGAGGAGTCCTTTTGGGATAGGTTGGTGGTGAGGATCCTTTTGAGTCCGGAGAGATTTTCTCCATCTACACTCGCACCGCAGTCGGCAATCCTCTTGGCGAGACCCATTCGTTAACCGGAGAAGGGCAAGAGGTTATTTTACTGGCGCCTCGACTGGCCATTGAAAAGTATAGCGGATTATCGGCTGATGTTTTGTCCGGTGGCATGCCCAGGCCGGTCGCCGTCCTTTGACGAGCTATACTACCCAGTTTTGGTCCGCGGCGGGATTTCTCCCGCTACCTCCCAGCACGAATTCTTCGTAGGGAGTCGTCCCTCTATCCGCCACCTGAGGTCGCGCTCGATTCTGGACTGGATAATCCGGCTCCATCCGTGACAGGCTCTTAAGGCTGTAGAGTCACGAATGGCCACTGTTGCCAGTGTGTTTCGAGCTCAGTTCTAGTTCGGGTGGATCAGTCCAATATTGGGGTTCAAACTGGTGACTCATTAAAGTGAGTTAACGCAGAATATCATTATACCTCATCCGGACGGATGTTACCAAAGAAAAGGATGGGAATTGAAACTGACTGCTTGAGCCGTTTCCTCGTCGTCATCTTCTGCATCGTAGAATTCTTCATCGCTACTCGAATAGGAAATCGGAGGAATTATCTGCAGTTAAACTTCTATTATTATTATTATTAACATAATTATTAAAATTATTCTTATTATTATTGTCATTATTATAGTGGAGAATAGAAATTTAGATTCATCGAAACAGAGAAAGTGAAAGATATTAGTAAATAGCTGAGTTTCTCTCCTCTCTCCCCAAGACTCTTTCTTTCTCTCCTCTCTCCCCAAGACTCTTTCTTTCTCTCCTCTCTCCCCAAGACTCTTTCTTTCTCTCCTCTCTCCCCAAGACTCTTTCTTTCTCTCCTCTCTCCCCAAGACTCTTTCTTTCTCTCCTCTCTCCCCAAGACTCTTTCTTTCTCTCCTCTCTCCCCAAGACTCTTTCTTTCTCTCCTCTCTCCCCAAGACTCTTTCTTTCTCTCCTCTCTCCCCAAGACTCTTTCTCACCAACCGCCGAAACAGTGTATTTAATGCGTCCTAGAAGGACAAAGAAACAAAAAAGCCCGCCAAAAGGGAAAAATTCGCCTGTGCAGAGATGTCGCTTTGTTGAAAAAAAATAAGGTTTCACGTGAGGTTCTGCTATCGAATTGGTAACAGAGACCCGCATAAGTTCAAACATTTGCATGCTAACAGACGATAGGACTTGCTCATTCAATTCCTGGTAAATATTAGAAACACTTATCCCGAGGGAACAGCAAACTGTGGGTAATAATTAGAAAACACAAGGGAACACAGAGTTTGTATCATTGGCCTTTTTTGGAAAGCGAATAGGTATCACCCGCCCTTTTTTGGAAAGCGAATAGGTATCACCCGCCCTTTTTTGGAAAGCGAATAGGTATCACCCGCCCTTTTTTGGAAAGCGAATAGGTATCACCCGCCCTTTTTTGGAAAGCGAATAGGTATCACATGCAATGCGGGTTAGAGAAACACCTTGATGTCCATTTAAATTATAGTCACAAGCCATGACTCAGTGGCGGATTTTTAGACTTTTAATGTCCCGTTAATAGTTTTGGCACTGAGTAAAAACCTTATTTGTTTTGATAATGTAATTATTCACTGTACATATAACTGTATAACTTTTTTTTGATCTTTGCTAATCGTTTAAAGCAACGATCTGGCATTAGAGCCAAATTTTTGCCCATGCTGGCATTAGAGCCAGATTTTTGCCCATGCGATGGAATTCATTCATTATTAACTGTATAACTGTTCTCTTTTAACTTTACCCTCTCGCTTGCCTTCTCATCCCTATAGACCTCTCATCGGTAGAGACTTATCGTCGGTAGAGACTCATATGAGACTTATCATTTTTTAAAATTTTAGGACCCTTAAGGATTTATATTGAAAGAGGTACCTGGTCGGTGCTGCTCCCTTTTTCCTCTTCTTCCTCGGTAGAGTTGCTTTCTTCATTTGACTTAACCACAAGCACTCATTGACTCGTCATGTAAAAACGATGACATAAAGATATGTTCGTTAAAAAAACCAACTAAAACTAACTCTGTTCGTTAAGAAAGACTTATTACTAAATCATATGTAAACTGCCTACTGGCATTCCAAGGTGATCGACCTACCGACCATCTCCATCACTCGAAATTAAGGTATCCTCGTGTTGTTACATTGCAAAATGTATTACAATAAAGTGAATACAATTGAAAGAAAAGCTTTAGTCCTATATATAAATAGAACGTTTCCATTAGCGATAAATGTCTCAACCAGTTTCAGAAACTTAATAGTGAAGCTTTTAACATACTTTAGCGATCGACAAATTGAAAAATCAAGAAATATTTTACTTATGATCAAAATTAGAAAAAAGAAAAACTTGCATTCATTTGCTAGCTCGTGAAATTTTTTTTGAAACTTACTCGAAAATGAAAAAAATTGCTAGTAACATAAATGAGAGAGAATGAAATGAAGCAATAATGTTCAACTGCTTGAGTGGAAAAGACCGAAACCTGGGCCGCGTTTTGAGAATCGACTTGAAGAAGATTGCACTCGATGCGACTTTCTGCCATCTGCAGCAGCACAACGGCTCTCCCAACCACTTCCATTAGACGATTCGCCGATATCAGGAGCTCGTCTACAGTATGCTTGTCTGCCGTCGATGTCACCTTTCCTTGGATGCTCTCCACTTTGGTCACCTGTAATTGTTGCATGTCGAAAATACTGTCTGTCGAAATGTCGAATACTGTTGAAAAATCTATAACCTTTTGACAGCAAATTTTTTCCGCTTCTGGCGAGCGTCTGTACCTTTTTCTTGCACACTAAAAAACCCTTGCCTATTCCCCGGTCTCTCACCTATTTCTGTTACCCCTAATCTCACTTTTTCAACAATTTATGTTCACCTCGGACATACAGGCCGTTTCTTAGTTCATAGGCAAGTCAATGTTAAGCTTAATTCAGATCATATATCATGAGTGAAGTCTGGCGAAGTACCTGATCGGAAATAGCCTTGAGATGAATGTTGGCGTGTGCAATCTGTGCCTTGAGAGCTTCGGGCGCGTGAGAAGGCGTATGGTAGGCGGAGCAGGCGCGGATTGACGCTTCCAGGGCTCGGACCCAGTCATTCTTCTCCTTCTCATCTCGACCCTGGCCCAAACAAATTATCTTTGGGGTATAACTCAAAGAGGAAGGGCTCTAAAACAGGGGATGAATTAGTTTAGGGGTTAACTCACAGAATTTGTCTTAAGTGAGAGGAGAGGGTGCAGCGCATAAGGTGAAATAGAAAGGAAGTTTTTTAGAGGTTAAAAGGATTAAACAAACCTAATCTTCTGAAAAAAATTAAAAATTCTTGTAGAAACCTACAGCTCAGCTTTCATAAATGGATACCAAAATTATTGGATGAATTGACAAGTAATAGAAAGAAAAGGCGTTCTAATCTGCTACAATATCACTGGTTAAAAAAAGGGGTTGAAAAATTAACCTGTAGATGGAAAATCTTTCCATCAACTGTGATAGTGAAGAGTCCATTGCTCTCCCCATCAATACCCACAACAGCTCCTCGCAGTCGGAGGCATCCTCTCTGCTGACCCTGCCAACGTAAAACATTTAATTTAAAAACTTGAAATCTGATTTTTGAGATTTTACATGAAGTAGAAAATAATAGTTTTCCTGAACAAACCTTGAGCATTTTTTCTTTGGACGTGAAGTAGAAGAGAGCGTCTTCACCAAGAACAAACCATCGGTACTGCCAACCGTGGACAACATTTGTCCACTTCGAGAGCGGACCTTCCATCCCTAAACATGGATCGACATCGGTACAGCAAAAAATTTTGCAACTATCAAACGAGTAACTTGAAACTGAAAATAATAGCTAGCATCTGATTCGGAGAAAAGTATTAACAAGAACCACAAAGAGACATGATACATTTGTTAAAATATTTAAAAAAAAGAAAAGTTTAATTAGAAAATTGTCTGGCAAATCGTTCTGAGAACAAAAAACTTACGGACGTTTTACTGTAGTCCTGTTCGCTCAAACTTCTTGACGGTTCTCGTTGCTATGTGTGTTTAGTAAAGTTTGTTGTAATGCTTTGTTTTAAGAACAGAGAACGACTTAGGCAAAGTTGAGTTCTTTCGCCGACTGATTGCTACGATAGAGAAAATTTTTTTGATTGGCGCAACTGAAGTTAGCCAAAAAGTCTCGAGTTTTTAGAATTAGTGTTTTTATTTTTGTGAGCGTATTTGAGATGGAATTTTTGAGACATCATTTTTTGCCGAAGCTTACTGCAGTAGCGCCTTTTCGTTTTTTTCCTGTGAAATGGAAATTTATGTTTTTGTGTCCAAAGGACACGTTTTGATGTTGGTGAAATTTTTTTGTCACTAAATTTTTTCATAATTAACTTATATCTGAACCCTTTAATGCTAGCTAATTTCCCTTGAGGAAATAATTTTGGTGTGCCATAAAACTAATCATCTTTTTTTACGGCTCAAAACTAAGGTCGTTGTTTTTTTTTTACCGCAAACCTTGATGGTAATTGCCAAACGAATACCGAGAGGCTGCGTAATTCGCGCAACTCATTGAACATGAGCAGCAGATACATCATCACTATTACCGAATAAAAAATTGGGGAAAAGGAAAGTTTTTGTACCTGTTATGTACCTTGCCTTGTAGTCCAAAGATTCCAGAGATGATAAATATATAGTCCGAGTAGTGTAGAGTCCAAATATAAATATCGTTCAATCCAGCCAATCCCATTCTTAGTCTCGCTCTCTTACGCGATACGCAGCGCGCGCGAGAGGCAGATCATTCTTGCACACAACACCTCCCCCTTGAGATAAATATCATTATCTCAAAAGATAGGCATATCATAGCCCACCTTCACTTGGGAAGTAAAAAAAATCTTCAAATTTCTCTCGTAACCATGAAGAGAAAACAACAAGTCAAAGCATAAACCATATTGCTATCACCTTACAATATTAGAGCAATATAGTTTGCATTAGAAACTAAAACAAACAAACATGGCAACATTTTATCAATTCTATATACATATGTTGCCTAGACTCGATGCTCGAATCTAATAAAACTTCTTGTGAGGATTGACCTCCAGTCGCACCGGCGCCTTTATAGCCCTTTTTGGTCGACTGTGTGAACTGGCACCAGGTTGTGCTTCGTTCGTTTGGGTTGAGACAGGGTCTCTGACAATTCTCGGGAAAGAGGGTTCATCACTTCTGTGGTTTGGCTCCGCTCTTTCTGTTTCTGACTCATTATCTTTTTCTGTAACCAACCCAAAGGCTTCACTCAGTATGTGCAGAGGCAAGCATGATTTCTTGATTTCCTCTGTCACATTTCCCATACTTAGGGTGAGCTGATTACTATGAGCTTTGATTTTTCTGCCTTGATCTAGCAATACCCAATAAGCAACCTTGCCTTGTTTTGCAACTATTTCTCCAGTTTGCCAGTATACGTCGTTCTTAGGCACGCCGATTTTGTATTTCACTCGATCTCCAACGGAGAACTTTTTCGGCTTCACTCCGTGATGCTTATCGAACTGTGCTTTCATTTTCTGGTCAACTTCCTGAGAATTTTGACAAGGCTTCAGCAAATCAACTCTTCCTCTTATCTGTCTTCCGATGAACAGCTGCGCAGGGCTTTTCCCTTCCTCGCATTGGCCATTCGGGTTCTTTCTGTAGTGAAACAAGAAAGAGTGCAAGATTTCCGCTGTGGGCATTTCTCTTTTCATCTTGATCAAACTTCTTTTGAATGTATCTACGAACCTTTCTGCTTGTCCGTTCGACTGTGGATGATACGGTGGGCTTGTAATATGTCTGACACCATTTCTCACACAATAGTTTTTGAACAACGCCGATGTGAATTGCGTTCCATTGTCTGTCACGACTACTTCAGGAAGCCCATACCGAGCAACACAAGATTCCAACGCGCGTACCGTAGCGGTAGCCGTCATGCTGTTCGTTGATAGAATTTCTGGCCATTTGCTGAAAGCATCTACCATTATGAGATAACTTTCTCCATCGATTGGTCCTGCATAATCCAGATGGACTCTTTGCCAGGATCTGGTTGCCTTTGGCCAAGGTTCCAATGGAACTTTAACGGGATTCTTCGAGCTGTTCGCGCATCTTTCGCAACTTTTCACAACTCCCTCAATATCACTGTCGATACCATTCCAATAACAAATGCTTCTTGCCATTGCTTTCATTCTCACCATTCCTGGATGTCCTGCATGCAGCTCTTTCAAAACCAGTTTTTGAAGTGTGACTGGTATCACAACCCTTTCAGCCGACATCAGGCACTCTCCCACTATTGAAAAAGTGTCTCTTCTTCTGTAGAGAGGTAAAATGTCCTTGGGAACTTTCTTGGGCCATGCGTCTTTCTTGTGCCATGTCATGACCTTTGTCAGGGTAATATCCTTCTGAGTTTCTCGACGTACATCTTCAGCTGTCAATGGTAGGGCTCTTATGTCACGCTTGAACAAGCTCATGACGTCTTCATCGACCTGAATGCTCGCGATGACTACGTCTTCATCTGGGGACGGACAATTTGCGATCAATCTCGAAAGCGCATCCGCGTATCCAAAACTGTTCGTGCTCACATACTCAATCCGAAAGTCATACGCGACTAGCATCGTTGCCCATCTCTGAAGCCTATTCGCCGTATGGACGGGTACTCCTGTCTTGGAACCGAAAATTGCCAAGAGTGGCTTATGGTCGGTTTGTAGGGTAAATCGCCGTCCATATATGAACCGGTGGAACTTCTTTACGGCAAAGATCAATGCTAGACCTTCCTTGTCAATTTGCCCATAGTTCCGCTCCGCTGGTTTCAATGCTCTTGAAGCATGGAAAATAGCCTTCATTGCTCCATTAGACGCTCTGTGCATCAAAACTGCACCGATTCCGTGACCGCTGGCATCAGCAGCCACGAAAATCTCTTTACTTGGGTCGTAATGGACCAGACTCAAATCTGTTTCTAGCACTTCGAGGATCTTCTTGAACGCGTTCTGACATGTCTCAGACCACGTCCACTCCACGTCTTTCCTCAACAAATTGTCTAGTGGTGCTCTCAGTTCATGCAATCCGGCTATGAACTGTCCGTAATACGTCACCATTCCGAGGAACGACCTCAGGGTAGCTACATCTGTAGGTGCGGGCATCAATCGAATCGCATCGATTTTGTTCGGATCCGGTTTCCTGCCATCTTTATCCACAATGAACCCGAGATACTTGATGCTTGTACTGCCGAACTTGCACTTCTCCAGCTTCAGCTTGAATCCGAAATTAGAGATCCGACTTAATACTCCCCTCAAGTTATCATCGTGTTCTTTCTTTGTCTTCCCCATTATTATGAGGTCGTCCAAATAGGCCACGGCACCTTCACTTCCTGCCAACATTGTATCCATCACTTGTTGGAAGATTCCTGGGGCCGACTTCACTCCGAATGGTAACCTTTCGTACCGGTAAAGTCCTTTGTGCGTGTTGATACCGCACATTTCCTTTGCTTTTTCATCAAGCTCAACTTGCAGGTAAGCATCGGCAAAGTCAATCTGACTAAAAAGTTTGCCACCGTTCAGCCCAGCGAATATCGTCTCCGGCAGAGGTAGTGGATGAGCATGAAGCTCTATCGCCTCGTTCAACCCGGTGGAAAAATCGGCACAGAGCCTTGTGCTTCCATTCGCTTTCTCCACCACTATAATGGGGGCAGCCCATTTGGCTGTGTCGACCTTCCTGATGACATTCAATTTTTCTAGCCTGTCCAGTTCCTTTTCCACTTTAGTTATGCTTGCGAGGGGTACCGGTCTTTTATTCCTGAAGACTGGCTGAGCTCCTTCTTTGAGCTTTAACGTTGCCTTTACCTTTGTGCAAAGGCCCAGTCCTTCTTCAACTATTCCCGGATATTCCTTCTTTATCCACTCTTCATACTCTTTAGTAGACTGCGGCTCCTTATTCATGACTTTCCATACATTCGAAGTTGCGTCTCTAGTCCAATTCATCTTCAGAACTTCCAGTTGTGAAATGAAGTCCTTTCCGAGGAGTCTGAGTGGCGCTGTGGTAACGTGAACGTACCCTTGTGCGCATTTTCCATTGACTTCCAAGTTTGCCTTGAACTTTCCTACAATCATTAGTGGCGTTCCATTTGCGCAAATTGGTTTGCAATCCGAAAGTGAACACTCCGGTTCTCCAATGTCCTTCCAGATTTCCTTCGAGATGAATGTCAGATCTGCTCCCGTATCAACCTGTAGTCTAACGGCTTTCCCATTCATCTGCATTTCTATCTCAAAATCTTCTGACTTCACTTTCATCACTCTGATTGAATTCATTGACTTCTTGCTTCTTTTCTCTTTTGGCTTATTCTTGCACATCGTGCTCTTGTGGCCCTTTTTTCCACAAGCCAAACATTCCTTGTTTAGGAAGAAACATTCATTGCTGTGTGATACTCCACATCGATTGCATTTCTCTTTCCGTTGCTCATCGAACTGTTTCTTCCTTCCTTTCTCCGATGGATTCCGTTGTTGGTTCTTTTTCACATAATTGAGTTGAGATGTTCTACCTTGCGTTTGGACTGCCATTGACTCTTGATGTAATGAATGCAATCGATCACATTCATCCAGCAGTGTTTCCATACTTGTCTCTTCGTTCTTTCTCAAAACACTCAACAGGTGGAAACGCGTTTCTTCAAATTGAGGTAGATCAATAGAAGTAAGGAACATCATTGTCTTGAATTGTTCCACTTTAATGTCTTTCACTTGTGCACTTTCCACTGCTCTGTTTATTGTGCTTGCCATCACTCTCAGATCATCAGTATGTGATTTACTCATTCTCATGTTCAGCATCTTCAATCTTTTCTCAAAGATTGTGCTTTTGTCTCCGAACATTTTCTTGAGTTTCTCAACCGTCTCTTTCAGAGTATAGTTGCTTGCCTTGTGTGGAGCGATTGTATCCAGGTATCGATTTTCCACAGCGAAATTCACATGCCTCAGCAACATTCTTACTTTGGCATCTTCTTCCAAAGCTTCAGCATCCTTTTCAAACAGATCTTCATATCTGCTGTACCACTTCTCGAGGTTGCACCTTCTTCTGGCTCATATGCGAAGTCTGTGATGCGTTTCTCAAGCGCATCAATCGATGGTCCTGCAGGTTTAGCCTGACTGCTACCTTCTCTCATTGCAAGTCTTTCTAGCAGGGCATTGACGAGGGCGCTCTGCTCCTGTTGTTGCTTCGCATGTTGCTCTTGTTGCATTTGCATTGCCAGCAAAATCTGTTGGACACCTTTGTCCTCCATTTCTTTACTTTATTGCTCTTTCTCTGGCCTCTTGAGTTCGACTTGTACGATTACAAGTAGAAGAACTTCGAACGAGGGACTGACCACAAAGCAACCTTTAGCTTTGCGCGTTTGCCTCTTTCAATGAGGAACTGACCACAGAGCAACCTTTAGCTCTGCGCGTTTGCCTCTCTTACAACGAGGGACTGACCACAAAGCAACTTTTAGCTTTGCGCGTTTGCCTCTCTCAATGAGGAACTGACCACAGAGCAACCTTTAGCTCTGCGCGTTTGCCTCTCTTTCAAATTTGAAGTCCTCCTCCAAATCCTCTTCGAAGTCCTCCTTCCAGAATCCTGATCGCCACTGTTATGTACCTTGCCTTGTAGTCCAAAGATTCCAGAGATGATAAATATATAGTCCGAGTAGTGTAGAGTCCAAATATAAATATCGTTCAATCCAGCCAATCCCATTCTTAGTCTCGCTCTCTTACGCGATACGCAGCGCGCGCGAGAGGCAGATCATTCTTGCACACAACACTAAAAGAAAGTGAATTTTAACAAGAAAAAGATAGACATTGATCCCAACCCAGCTCGCATATAGAAATACGAGATGGAAAGCACTCCAAAATCAGGGTAGTTGTTTTCTGTTTGTTTTTTTTGTTGACAAGTACAGATGACCTATGTTCTACTCTAACAAACTCTATGCCACTTATTTTTTCTGTTCAACTCTTATACGTTATTTGTTTTATTTTGTTGTGGTTCCAAATATGAAAGAATCATTCCCCCACCCTTATCAGATGCTGCGCGATGCTGGCTGAGGGTCGCAGGCATTTCGTGCGCGGAATGAGCACCGCCCGCAGCGTGGCCGATATGCGTTTGCGCCAATTCGAACGCTCTTTTGAACTGAGTCCGCCCCTAACTTATCCCGACGAGTTTTTTTCCCGTTTTTCATAGATAAAGGAAAGAAAAAGTTCAAAACTTGAGTACTCGAGCGTTTTTAAGCTATTTCTGTAGAATTTCGCAATTGTTCCACATGAAGAGTTTTTTTATTAATCGCAAAAACCGAAAAAGATAGAACACTGGAGAAAAAAGCGGGTGAACTTTATACCTCAAATAGGCTTTGAAGATACATTCAGGCTCATAGTTCATCGGCAATTTGGAAAAAAAGTTATATATATGTTTGAGCGGGGTACTTGAAACTAATTGAAAGTGAGTAAGAGATTCGAGCCCATGTATAAAAGTGGGTTGCAGATGAAGGAGTGGTGAAGCGGGTTGACATCTGTCAGCTGGCGGCAAACCAACCGATCGAGGACTTCTACTCCATCGGAAGATGCGCTTCGACCCGCGCCCTGCTGCTCTCCGTCAACGACGGCCACGGTGGCAGCGCCTGCAGCAGATATGTCTCCTCCCATCTCTTCGCCTATGTCTGTGCGGCGTCTCTCGAAAAGCACATGGTGGAAGAGATCCCCCCAGAAGAGCGCCTCCAGTGGATATTTTCTTCTTCCGAGGCCCATAAAGCGGACAACTTCGAGTTGGTCCTGTCCAAGTTTTGCGATCGACAAAAGCTAGTACATAAGGCGAGTAACTGGTAACAAGCTCGTAATTCGGTTAGGAGAGAGATCACTGGGTTCGAACTCGTGGCCGTGAAATAGCTTCTGCCCCTCTTGTAGTTTGATCATATTGAGAGCGTGACGGTTAAGAAAGGGTATGTAAACGAAGATGGCGAGGTACAAACTGTAGAGACGGAGTAAATGGGTTCCCCCTGATAACACATGACTTCCTCAGGGTTTCTCCGCATCTGCGTGACTTCTACAAAAGGTTCCGCTCGTACCAAGACATCAAAACGGTGCGAGACGCGCTGAGATTGGCCTTCCATGCGATGGACGAGGACATCTCGAAGTCGGCGCTCCCAGACTCGCGCGGCATGATCAACAGGTCTGCTTCTGCTGCTAACCCGTGTGCCCTTGCATGAAAGCAGCTGGTAGCCGATTACTGTAGTGATTCCAGACTGCGCGTCTCCGTTGCCGCCTCTGGGTCGTGCACTTCCTTGGCGCACATCAGACAAGTTACTTTTTCAATTACATAGTTTTTTTTCGATTTAAGTGCTCAACTTCTGTCGCAACTGAAACAGTGTAGCCCAATTTCTTTTCAGACTGTTTCTTAGCATCCTCCTATGAAGCGTGCATCCTCCTATGAAGCGTGTAGATCAAAAAGGCTATTTATGACTGGACGGCAGACTAATGGAGCGTTAAAATTCAAAAAATACTTTTTTAGTGCAAGATTAGGGTAGTAGGAAAATCGTACGTTCATTTTTCTCTTCACGGGTTCTCTTTAAATGCAAATGACTAACTTTTTTTTGTGTAGCTACTTTTAGTTATAATGGGTTTGCTTCTTGTTGGCGAATTATTGCTTTCTTTAGAAAAAAGTAGCGAAAAACTCCGTAATCCATTAGCATTTCACGAAAATTTGTCGAGAGATCAATACAAATTCCTGCTATCCTTCCTCTCTCTCTTAAACTGGAAAAAGTGTTGTTCTTCATTATTATCACTTCACTTCCCTTCTCTGTACTCTCATTGGAAGGTGACCTTATTACGCGCTCTTGAATTGATTGATTATCACAGTTTTATTGTGATTTGTTTCAATCTTTTTCTCTCTCCTACAACCGTTGTCTCTATTTTGTAGACTGCCCAATTGTTCCTTATAACTCAAATTTTTAGTTTTGACTTTCAAACATGCCTCCGAAGAGAACTCAAAGAAAGAAGAAAGTTGAAGATCCGGAATCTTCTTTTGCATCAAATACGTCTGCCTCTTCTCCTGCTGTTCTGTCTTCTCCAGTCAGTGGATTGGTCGCTGAAGCACTTGCACTTGCGAATGCAGAAGCACCGGCAGGTTTCCCTGCCGCCCACTGGCAGGTGTACTCTCGTCTGATAATGCTTCTATCGACAACTCTGGAACAGGTCGCAACTCAAACTTGCTCTTGCAAGTCACGCTCTGTTGAAGCACCATCTGCCGCAGTACTGTCGTCTCTTCCACAGCCTCAGTCACAGTCCTCCCCAAATTCGTCGCATGATGAGGAAGCTTTCCGTCGCGCACGCTCTCTCGTCATTGTTGGCTTAAAAGAGAGCGACTCTCCTTCTGCGGGGGAGCGTGTATCACATGATGAGGCAGTGGTACGGGAGTTATTAGACGATCTGAATGTTCAAGTGCGACCTGAAGCAGTCTTCAGAATGGGCACCGGTAACCGGCGCTTGCTCAAAGTGATGTTACCGGCGCGTTCTTTCATGCTGTCTTCCTTGCGTGCTGCTCATTCTCTGCGCTCTCTGTCTAAATGGAAGGGCGTTTACATCCGTAAATCAATGACACCCGATGAACTGACGACCTGGAACACAAAAAGACTCCTGCTAAAACAACTACGTGAAGCGAACCCAGCCTCCGGCTGGGTGTTATACCGGGATGAGTTATGGCAAAAGCAAGAGATAGGAGGGCCGAGGCGTACACTACCGCTGGCTCTTCCACAAACCTCCTACAGGCCTTCTCCCATTCAGGGAAACTGATTGATCAAGGAACTATGTCTCTTGACTCTCTTTCTGTTCTTTACTTTAATGCTCGCTCTTTAAAAAATAAGTTGAAGCATTTGCATCATTTACTTTCTTCTCATAAGCCAGATCTTCTCCTCTGCTCAGAAACTTGGCTTAATGATGACATAAGAGACTCTGAACTCACTGGTAGTCTTCCCTACACTGTACTACGGCATGACGGATCGAATAGAAGGGGTGGTGGTGTTTGTGCTCTCATTAGAGATCATTTACCGTTCAGCCAAGTATCTACGCGTAGAAATTCTGCATTCAACATTTTGGCATTCGACCTGTTTTCCTCTATCTCTGTCTCTAAAACCCGGATAATTATCTGTTATAGGCCTCCAGTATTATCTTCTCAACAAAACGAATCTTTTTTCGATTCGCTCACAGAATTAGTTGCTGTTCCCCAACCATCTGTAATAGTTGGGGACTTTAATTTGGAATTTGATTCGAGAACGCTGTCTTTCTCATCAAATTTTCTCAAGGACCTAAGTTTGGACTTCTCTATGACTCAGCACGTTAAAACATGCACTTATGGGTCTAAAATCATTGATTTAGTCTTGTCTACACAGGATACAGTATCCAATTGCATTGTTGGCCCACCCTTTACGGCCACTTCTGATCACAATTCTATATCTTTTACTCTCTCTTTTCTCTCTCCACCTATTTCTCTTGAAGAAGTCTATGACTATCATAAGGGTAATTATGATGAGTTTAATGACCACCTCAATAGCATCGACTGGTCAGTTACGTTTAATAACTGGGTTAGTGTCGATGATCTTGTCCATAAGCTCAATCTCGTTTTGACGCAAGCTATTTCTAGATATGTGCCTACTAAACGTCGAGGAACCCCGTTTGAATCGTATCCTGAGTATATACGTTCTATGTACCGTCACAAAAGATCTTTGTTCGAGAAAATTCATCACTCTAGAGTTCTATCAGAATACAAAAGAATTTCGCATAATTTGGATAAGGCTGTAATGAAATTCGAATCAAATAGAGAGAAGCGTAAACTACTTTACCCGAAAGCTTTGTATAAATTTATGAATTCGCATCTAAAAGGCAAATCGATTATTCCTTCTTTCTTAGACTTGTCTGGTAATAGCCATCACACAGATGAAGCGAAAGCTGAAGCTCTTTCTCTCTTCTTTTCTTCCGTATTCAGTACTGATAATGGGGACTTTCCCTCTGTTGATAATGTGATTGGAGACTCTCTCACTGATATCCTCATCATGCCTCAAGAAGTCGCCCGCCAGATGCGAAAGTTGAAATCAACTACTTCAAGAAGTGTTGATGGTATTCCTCAAATCGTGTATAAGTATTGCGCTTATTCTCTTTCAGAGCCTCTTAGTTATATTTATAACTTGTCAATTCAGCTAGGGATTTTTCCTTCTCTCTGGAAAGTGTCATATGTCACTCCGATATCTAAATGTGCTAACCCCAAATGTGTCGATGACTTCCGTCCCATTGCTATAACGCCTAGCCCGTCCAAAGTATTTGAGCGACTGGTTAGAGATAAGCTTCAGTGGTGGTCTGACTTGCACTCTATTATTCCTGCAGATCAATATGGGTTCGTACCTGGAAAGTCTGTCCAGTCACAATTGATTGTCACCACTCAAAAATGGAATAAAGCTCTCGATTCGAATGGATGCGTTGACTGTCTATACTATGATTTAACTAAGGCATTCGATTCAGTCTCGCATCCTAAATTAATTCATAGGCTGAATTGTCTTGGTATTCGTGGTAACCTATTGTCTTGGTTCGATTCTTATCTCGCTAACCGCTCTTTTTCTGTTCGCGTTAATTCTCATTTAGGAGCTTCCAGAGACGTGACTTCCGGAGTGCCGCAAGGGTCAGTTCTCGGACCCATACTCTTTCTGTTTTACATTCACGATCTTCCCAGCGCATTTCGAACACTGCCTTTGGTTGATATCCAACTTTTCGCTGATGACATAAAACTATCAACAATTTTTGACGCGCAAAATCAAAGCGATGCCCATTCCCAACTCTGTTCTGCTTCCTCATACATGTTAGATTACTGCAAGAAATGGCAGTTGGACATTGCGGAGAAAAAATGCAATGTACTCTATGTAGGAAAAAGAAACCCACAACTAAATTACTTCGTTTCTCCTTCTTCCTCATTCAAATCTTCTTCTTTCATTCGAGATCTTGGTGTTCTGATTGATTCAGATCTCAGTTTCCGTTATCATTATTCTTCAGTTGTTAGAAGATCCTTAAATATTGTATATTGTATTTTGCGCATTTTGAAGTCCAAAATAGCTGCGATTTATATTAGATGCTTCAAGACATATGTTTTACCAATTTGTGAGTTTTGTTCTTCTGTGTGGTCTCCTTTTATTAAAAAAGACATTGTCCAGATTGAAAAAGTGAGTCATGTGTTCACCAAGTTGTTACACTATCGTTGTGTTGATTTCCATTCTTCGTCTCCCTTTCCAATTTATGAAGCTCGTCTCATTAATTTTTCGTTGCACAGTCTCTATTATAGAAGAGTATGTAATGATCTTGTTCTTGCTTTCAAATTCATTCGGTGTGAAATGACTGTGACTATAAGTAACCTTTTCACGTTTAAGCCTTGTAATGGTAGAGTAGCTCCATTCAATTTTCACATCCCTAAAGCGAACCGCTCTCAATATTTCCACTCCTTCTGTGTTCGAACACCCCGTTGGATGTGTAAGCTACCTCCTGAGTTAATGAACAGCCCTAATTCTAAAATCTTTAAGAAGCGTCTGTATTCTTTCCCAGTCTTAGAGTTTCTAAGATTGAGCGTGTCCAATATCTAAATTTTCCCCATTGACTATTTGATTTCTCTTTTTTTGTTGCTTTCTTTAGATTATTCCCCTCCCATACCACCTTAACTTATATTTGGAAAACTCGGGAAGAGATCGCAAGGCAGCTTCACCTCCACTTTCATCGGCAGCACATACCCTTGGGCCCTGTTCACGGCGTACCTGCAGTGTTCCTCCTCCACTATGATCCGTCTCAGAATACAGACGATGCCGGGGCTTGGCAACCCCCGAGTGTACAATGTAACAGTGGTCCTTGGGTATTCCTCCGCTTCTATTCTCCTTCAACTGCTTATGAAGGAAGACAACGAAGTCCCATCTCTCTCGCATCCTCTTGCTTTCTCACTAAGTTATTGTTCTTTTTTAGAAGTTTTAATTCTGTTCTTGCCTCTTTACTATGACCTCGTGATGTAATGTCTTTTTTTGTTCTTCTCTCCCTTTGTGGGAAGTGCGTTCTAATTATTATTTGTTCTCTCGACTCATTTTAGTGTCACACCTAATGGTGTAAATGAATAAATAAATAAATAAATTATTTATTTTAACACTCCATTGGAACAGATACCGAGCGCTTGCGATTAAAAATTGAGAACTCTTACGAAAAGAGCATTACTGACTGTCACTAACTTTTTTAGGATAGCGCATAGATTTGCGCATAAAATTGACCCGAAGTAAAATAAAAAAAACCCTTATTCTCTTTTTTCTCTGCTCTCCTTTTTTTCGAATGCGACTCATTATTTCAGGGCCCCGCTTTGAGAGCAGTTTTTTCTCTATCCATTGACATGTCGATGTTGACCTTTGATCTCAGAACATCTTTCATAGATATTTTTAATCTATGAAGTTAGTTGGTTGAGATTCTTTCAAATCACGGACGACAAGCTCAGAAAATTTTAAACTACGGGATTTAGTAAGGCAAAAAATCAGTGAAAACAGGGCGAGAAGGTAAGATGAAGCGCATTGAAGCATATATATATATACGAGTTGGGATGCCGTAGAAGATTCGTGACCTTATGAGCTTCTAGAACAATCTGCATGTGGCGAATGTGGGTGACTGTGCTGCGGTGCTGGGAGTCGCTGCTTCCTCTGGAGGCATCTCTTCCTTGCAGCTGTCCAGGCCGCACTGCATTCTCAACGATGACGAGGTAGTCTTTTCACAAACTTTTTTAAGTAAAAAAATTACATATATGCCCTCTAAAAAATAGTCATGTGTGATAATTGCATAAAAAAGCGGGTGCATGGGGCGGGATCGAGCCTAGCCGTCTTCGTAGTACTACACGCGGGAGTGCTATCACTGCATTATCTAAATTCCACTCTTCTTTCATGTGATCGGGCTATGAGAACCTCAAAGCGGTTTCATTCTTATTCCATCGCATAGTTTCCTTCAAAAAGTTTAAAAACTACCGTTAATCCCAGTGGGGACTAACGGGGATTAGTGGGGATTAATCCCTCTAAATATTCAATCTCTCTTTTCTCTGCGCCCCCGCCTCTCGTTTGCTTCTCATTATCAGAGGTTCCCCGATCGGTCGTTTTCAAATTTTCTGACAAATGCAGGTGAAGTATGTATTGTATGAACTAATCACTGGTTTCAAAGTGGCCAAATGTGCATTCGTTGAATAGTGATGTGGTTTAAGGTTCACAGGATAAAAGCCTCACATCCCGCTTCAGAGAATCACATCCTGAAAGGAGGCCGACTTTTAGGAGAACTGTATCCCTTAAGGGCGTTCGGAGACGTGCGCTATAAGTGGCCACTTGACCTGCAGAAAGTTAGACCATTTAAGTTATTGAATTGGTGAAAGTTTTAGAACTAAAAATCTTGTGAAAAGTTTAATAAAAAAAAAATAATTCTAACCTGTCAAAAACTGAAGTATTGGATGGAAAAACCAAGTCCACAAGACGGGATCGAACCCACATCTTTATCGGAAACGAACGTTTCAATCTTAGGAATGCTGATGACAAATGGCAAAAAGTTTGTGTTTAAGGCAGTGCTGGGCGGCCTCGGGACTCCGCCCCCTCTTAATATGCTCTCTCCGCCCTATCTGATTGCCACTCCGGAGGTCTTTTATCACAGACTCACACCCAACGACTGCTTCCTCATCATAGGTAACCGGCCCTTTTCTTGAACTGGAGTGAAATATTGACACATGTTGCAGCATTGAGGAATGAATGAAGGCGAGCGAGATGGTGAAGAGTAGAAAGGGGTCTGAAGCTATGGAATGAGGAGAACGGTGCAAGATGGAAGATGTTGACTGAGCAAAATAATTGTTTCGGAGACCGGGGAAAACTTGTTACGCATGTTTTTTTTGATCGCAGCATCGGATGGACTCTGGGATTGGCTGGAAGCAGATACGGCGGTCCGCCTGGTGAGAGACCACTCTTTTGGTGCCATGACCCTGCAGCCATACGAACCTGTCGCCGGTCAGAATCTGTCCTCCGTCTTCGCCTCGTTGCGAGAGCGACGCGCGGGAGAGAGGAAGAGTCCGCTCGACTCCAATGTCGCGACGCACCTCCTGCGACACGCCCTAGGAGGCGTCTCCGGCGGAGTTCAAGGTTGGTATCGTTTGACGATCGATCTAGTCAAATAGTAGAGAATACGGATGTCTCACCATCGCGCAATCAGCGTTTAGACGAAAATCACTAATGAAAAAATGACGAAATACAAAGAGAGACCGAGTGCGTACAATGTAATACAGATAAGTTAATACTTGAAGAAAAATCGTTCAACTAGCCTTTTCGGAGAGTCCATATATTTCATCCGCAGTGCGAATTATATCCGCAAACACTCTTCTTTATCTTTATTCCAAATCAAAATAGATTGATTTGGAATAAAGATTGATTGACTCTGACGAGCAGCAGAAATGTAACTACAACACTCTGATTCTGTCGTGAATATTGATTCATCTGCAGAGCAGTATCATCGACTGCACGAACAACTTCTGGTGCCGGACGGTGCGGCGCGCAGTTACAGAGACGACATCTCCGTTATCGTCGTCCATTTCCACACTCCCGCCCTTGTAGAATTAGCAGAAAGAGACGATGAGATTATTTGAAAATTTTGCGCCAATACCATATTTCTCTCATAATCATTTCAGACGTTCAGTTGCTATTCTGCTCTATCGATAGCAGCCAACTTTCGGGTTTACCGTCTTTTACAGCAGTAATTCGGCTGAATTGACTGCTTCCATTAAAAAGATGCGCGCCTTAATTAGTAGTGAGGCAATGGGTAAGTATACCTCAACGAGTAACACGCTTTCTTCCCAACCAATCAATAGTTGTCAAATCCCATCACCTTGTCAGGTTTAACCGCATTTTGTTGGTCTTCACCCGCAGTTCGTCGATTGTCAACTGCAGCGTATCAATTGTCAATGCAGTTCGTCGATTGTCAACTGCAGCGTATCAATTGTCAATGCAGTTCGTCGATTGTCAACTGCAGCGTATCAATTGTCAATTTTAAACATTTCTGTGTTCAACAGCCTTTTTCAAAATATTCATTTTGTTGATCATTTATGCCTCGCTCATTAGACCGCTGGAAAGTTTTTGGTGTCTCTTCTTCCTCTTTCTTGTTGTGGAGTTCGTAACCATGTCCGAGGTGATAAAGAATTGTATTAATAAGTTGTGAGCACAAGTACAAAAATGGAGAGAGATCATTTCGATGTGTTTGAATGTATCAACAAGAAAGAAAGAAACGAACGAAAATACTGGTTACCGTAACTGAGAGGTTGGTCGAAATTGGAATGCATCGAATTCTTTCTAAGCTATCTATTAATGAAATCTCTAGAAGTTTCAGGCTATGAAGTGTTGTGTCACACGGTCCCGTGTAACCACGGAACTTCTCATTGCCGTGGCTGCTGCTGCTGTTGTTGCTGCTGCTGCTGTTGGGGCGGATAGTTGGGATAGTTGTTCATGGTGTGATCGTAGCCCGCGTGGGGATAGCCTGGCTGCGGGTGGCTGACGGCGCCTTGAGGGATGTGTCCTTGATGCGGATAGTAGCCGTGATGCGGCGGTGGCATGAAGCCACTATGATACTGGTAGCCGCCCATTTGCGGCGGAGGAGGATAGCCACCATGATGCATCGGAGCGCCTGAGTGGGGCGGGTAGGGGGAGCCTGAGTGACTGACATGCGGCTGCTGCGCGTGGGTCGCTGCAGTCACTGGCGCATTGCTCATTTGAGGCGGAGGGGCGGAGCTCACGAGTGGGGGCACGGAAACGGATGAAATGGCAGGCGCCGGCTGCATATGTTGCTGCTGCTGCATTTGTTGAGGGTGCGTAACTGGTTGCTGCTCAGAAGTTGGTGCCTGGGCGGGTGGAGCTTGCGGCTGATGCTGATCAATTGTGGGGGGTTTAGGGACTTCCGGCGGTCCGTCTGTTTCCATCTGAAGACTTTTTTCTTTAAAAAGTATGAAAAATCAAGTTGGCTTAGTTTATACTGGAACTACAAGTGAACCTGCTTATAAACAAAAAGACTTTGAATCTCTTATCAATGCTCAATTATCTTGACACACTAGAATTTTTGAACTCTTTAGTATGTGGAAGTTGTGAGCTGTGTTCACTGTTCACTCTCACCTACTTCGCTTCACAACATTAATGAGAACAATAAACATGGCGATGAATATAAATATTATTAGTCTAATGTAATTATTTACCAAATGAGCGATGAGACTCTGATCAGCAAATCTTGCTAGGTAGATCAGATTTCTGTGTAACAACTGCTGCCTCCGGACTTGCTCTTCTGCCTTCCCCTAAACAATTCATTCTTTCACTCATATATGCATACATTCATTCATTCATTTTGCAATTGGATCTGACACATAAGTCACCAAGACATCAAATACTTCATCAGGCGCATCTCATTACTTCCCAATCTTCGTTCACTCGTTTGTTTTCGGATCCTTTTCTGTGCCCCTTCGGCTTACTCTCATATTCGGATCCTTTTCTGTGCCCCTTCGGCTTACTCTCATATTCGGATCCTTTTCTGTGCCCCTTCGGCTTACTCTCATATTCGGATCCTTTTCTGTGCCCCTTCGGCTTACTCTCATATTCGGATCCTTTTCTGTGCCCCTTCGGCTTACTCTCATATTCGGATCCTTTTCTGTGCCCCTTCGGCTTACTCTCATATTCGGATCCTTTTCTGTGCCCCTTCGGCTCACTCTCATATTCGGATCCTTTTCTGTGCCCCTTCGGCTTACTCTCATATTCGGATCCTTTTCTGTGCCCCTTCGGCTTACTCTCATATTCGGATCCTTTTCTGTGCCCCTTCGGCTTACTCTCATATTCGGATCCTTTTCTGTGCCCCTTCGGCTTACTCTCATATTCGGATCCTTTTCTGTGCCCCTTCGGCTTACTCTCATATTCGGATCCTTTTCTGTGCCCCTTCGGCTCACTCTCATATTCGGATCCTTTTCTGTGCCCCTTCGGCTTACTCTCATATTCGGATCCTTTTCTGTGCCTTACTCTCATATTAGGATCCTTTTCTGTGCCCCTTCGGCTTACTCTCATATTCGGATCCTTTTCTGTGCCCCTTCGGCTTACTCTCATATTCGGATCCTTTTCTGTGCGCCTTCGGCTTACTCTCATATTCGGATCCTTTTCTGTGTCCCTTCGGCTTACTCTCATATTCGGATCCTTTTCTGTGCCCCTTCGGCTTAATCTCATATTCGGATCCTTTTCTGTGCGCCTTCGGCTTACTCTCATATTTGAATCCTTTTCTGTGCCCCTTCGGCTTACTATCATATTCGGATCGTTTTCTGTGCCCCTTCGGCTTACTATCATATTCGGATCCTTTTCTGTGCCCCTTCGGCTTACTCTCATATTCGGATCCTTTTCTGTGCCCCTTCGGCTTACTCTCATATTCGGATCCTTTTCTGTGCCCCTTCGGCTTACTCTCATATTCGGATCCTTTTCTGTGCCCCTTCGGCTTACTCTCATATTCGGATCCTTTTCTGTGCCCCTTCGGCTTACTCTCATATTCGGATCCTTTTCTGTGCCCCTTCGGCTTACTCTCATATTCGGATCCTTTTCTGTGCCCCTTCGGCTTACTCTCATATTCGGATCCTTTTCTGTGCCCCTTCGGCTCACTCTCATATTCGGATCCTTTTCTGTGCCCCTTCGGCTTACTCTCATATTCGGATCCTTTTCTGTGCCTTACTCTCATATTAGGATCCTTTTCTGTGCCCCTTCGGCTTACTCTCATATTCGGATCCTTTTCTGTGCCCCTTCGGCTTACTCTCATATTCGGATCCTTTTCTGTGCGCCTTCGGCTTACTCTCATATTCGGATCCTTTTCTGTGTCCCTTCGGCTTACTCTCATATTCGGATCCTTTTCTGTGCCCCTTCGGCTTAATCTCATATTCGGATCCTTTTCTGTGCGCCTTCGGCTTACTCTCATATTTGAATCCTTTTCTGTGCCCCTTCGGCTTACTATCATATTCGGATCGTTTTCTGTGCCCCTTCGGCTTACTATCATATTCGGATCCTTTTCTGTGCCCCTTCGGCTTACTCTCATATTCGGATCCTTTTCTGTGCCCCTTCGGCTTACTCTCATATTCGGATCCTTTTCTGTGCCCCTTCGGCTTACTCTCATATTCGGATCCTTTTCTGTGCCCCTTCGGCTTACTCTCATATTCGGATCCTTTTCTGTGCCCCTTCGGCTTACTCTCATATTCGGATCCTTTTCTGTGCCCCTTCGGCTTACTCTCATATTCGGATCCTTTTCTGTGCCCCTTCGGCTTACTCTCATATTCGGATCCTTTTCTGTGCCCCTTCGGCTCACTCTCATATTCGGATCCTTTTCTGTGCCCCTTCGGCTTACTCTCATATTCGGATCCTTTTCTGTGCCTTACTCTCATATTAGGATCCTTTTCTGTGCCCCTTCGGCTTACTCTCATATTCGGATCCTTTTCTGTGCCCCTTCGGCTTACTCTCATATTCGGATCCTTTTCTGTGCCCCTTCGGCTTACTCTCATATTCGGATCCTTTTCTGTGCCCCTTCGGCTTACTCTCATATTCGGATCCTTTTCTGTGCCCCTTCGGCTTACTCTCATATTCGGATCCTTTTCTGTGCCCCTTCGGCTTACTCTCATATTCGGATCCTTTTCTGTGCCCCTTCGGCTCACTCTCATATTCGGATCCTTTTCTGTGCCCCTTCGGCTTACTCTCATATTCGGATCCTTTTCTGTGCCTTACTCTCATATTAGGATCCTTTTCTGTGCCCCTTCGGCTTACTCTCATATTCGGATCCTTTTCTGTGCCCCTTCGGCTTACTCTCATATTCGGATCCTTTTCTGTGCGCCTTCGGCTTACTCTCATATTCGGATCCTTTTCTGTGTCCCTTCGGCTTACTCTCATATTCGGATCCTTTTCTGTGCCCCTTCGGCTTAATCTCATATTCGGATCCTTTTCTGTGCGCCTTCGGCTTACTCTCATATTTGAATCCTTTTCTGTGCCCCTTCGGCTTACTATCATATTCGGATCGTTTTCTGTGCCCCTTCGGCTTACTATCATATTCGGATCCTTTTCTGTGCCCCTTCGGCTTACTCTCATATTCGGATCCTTTTCTGTGCCCCTTCGGCTTACTATCATATTCGGATCCTTTTCTGTGCCCCTTCGGCTTACTATCATATTCGGATCCTTTTCTGTGCCCCTTCGGCTTACTCTCATATTCGGATCCTTTTCTGTGCCCCTTCGGCTTACTCTCATATTCGGATCCTTTTCTGTGCCCCTTCGGCTTACTCTCATACTCGGATCCTTTTCTATGCGCCTTCGGCTTACTCTCATATTTGGATCCTTTTCTGTGCCCCTTCGGCTTACTCTCATATTCGGATCCTTTTCTGTGCCCCTTCGGCTTACTCTCATATTCGGATCCTTTTCTGTGCCCCTTCGGCTTACTCTCATATTCGGATCCTTTTCTGTGCCCCTTCGGCTTACTCTCATATTCGGATCCTTTTCTGTGCCCCTTCTGCCCATTTGCTCACACGCTCTTCTTCTTCCAATAACTATAAGCACATAGTTTTCATGATATCCAAACTTCTGTTTTCGAAAGTGAAATATTACTCTTCTACTGTATCGTTCGTTCGGTCAAACACATGCTAGTTGGCTAGAACGCTGAATAATTCGCTCATTAAGTATTCCGTGATGTTTTGGATGTTAATAAAGCTCCAAAAAAATGGACGGAGAAAAAGCCAAAGAAATTTTTCGCTTTTAAATCGTTATATGTTCTAACTATGTGAATAAATAATGAATAAATGAAATTGACATCCAAGCGACATTTAATTAGATTGACCTTTGAGATATTGTCATTTGGTTGCACTAAGCCGGCAGCAGACTGACATTCTTGGCATCCTCTGCGATGACCTTGATTAGTTGAGCAT
Source organism: Allodiplogaster pararmata (assembly GCA_964056735.1). Taxonomy (NCBI): domain Eukaryota; kingdom Metazoa; phylum Nematoda; class Chromadorea; order Rhabditida; family Diplogasteridae; genus Allodiplogaster; species Allodiplogaster pararmata. The sequence goes on from OZ057407.1 coordinate 15,280,613, forward strand.
TTTCATCGAGAATCCTCTGAACGGTTGCGGTCGCATCTGCCCGCGGACCGAAATGGGCAAACTGCCCCTGGGTCGCCATTCAGCCGAGTACTTCTAAGCAGGGGTTGAATGGAGCCGCTTAACTTGGGTTTACATGTATCCGCTGCTCAAAGTTTGGAGGAAAAAAGAAGAGGATATAAGACGATGCTGGGAATAATTTTCGCCAAAATGCTCAAAATGTTGTTGCTCAGCCAAAAACTTTATTTTGCCAAGATTTCGAGTATGCGAACTTGGGAGAAGGAAATTCCGATATTAGTCTTTTTTAGCTGCCAAAATAGGGACGAAGAATCGGCCACTATTTCGCAGTGCCAAATGATGAATGACTCTGTGGCCAAGTTTTGTTCCTGCCAAATCACGGACAATTTTGTTTTCCTTTGTGACATGTTTTGGCACTGCCAAACTCAGCTCTTTTTTTGAACACTTTTTGTCCGTTGAACACAGCTCTGCAACGACCACATATTAACCACTTCTAGCGACGTACTCCAACCGAGTTTAGTAAACTCGGTTGGGGTACGTCGCTAGAAGTGGTTAATATGTGGTCGTTGTAGCTGCTGGTATCGCATCTCAGCCTTTTGGATGAGATCAAAGTCTAGTATTGGCACTCCCCAAAGAGTTTCTGAGAGCGATCCTCCATCATCCCAGAAATGAGGCTAAGGGGTTGCAGGGGCTACAAAAAAAGCCCGATTGTGGCAGTGACAAAACAAGGACAAAAAACCCGATTATGGCAGTGACAAAACAAGGACAAAAAAAAACGATTTTGGCAGTGACAAAACAAGGACAAACAAAAACCCGATTTTGGCAGTGACAAAACAAGGACAAACAAAAACCGGATTCTGGCAGTGACAAAACGAGTACAAAGTAGAAAGCTTGTTTTTTGACGGTTTTTCTTGGCAGGCCCGTCAAAACGCATGTTATTTGCTGCCATTTATCATGGCGCTTTTTTCCGTTTCTTGCCATGGAAAAGCTTGGTTTTTCAAGGGAAATCTGCCCGAGGAACAACATTTTGAGCATTTTGGCGAAAATTATTCTCAGCATCGTCTTATATGAAGGAAAAGGGTTAAAAAAAGAGAGCGAGTTTTCTGTCAATAGTGTGTGTACATGTATCCGCCGACGGGACCGATCCGGTCACTATTTAACCCCTGTCAATAGTGTGTGTACATGTATCCGCCGACGGGACCGATCCGGTCACTATTTAACCCCTGTCAATAGTGTGTGTACATGTATCCGCCGACGGGACCGATCCGGTCACTATTTAACCCCTGTCAATAGTGTGTGTACATGTATCCGCCGACGGGACCGATCCGGTCACTATTTAACCCCTGTCAATAGTGTGTGTACATGTATCCGCCGACGGGACCGATCCGGTCACTATTTAACCCCTGTCAATAGTGTGTGTACATGTATCCGCCGACGGGACCGATCCGGTCACTATTTAACCCCTGTCAATAGTGTGTGTACATGTATCCGCCGACGGGACCGATCCGGTCACTATTTAACCCCTGTCAATAGTGTGTGTACATGTATCCGCCGACGGGACCGATCCGGTCACTATTTAACCCCTGCTTCTAAGCCATACACATTTGAGCGAAAGAAGTCTTAGCGTTCAAAAAGTGCCTTTTTACATCAGTAAAGAACATTTTAATTTGATTTTCATCCATGTACACAACAAAAAAAAAAAACTCCGTTCAATGAACACATGCATGTGTGTCCTTTGTAATTGTGTGTCATTTTTTATATCTAGACTTATTTTTTTACCGATAGATCGTTGACCCGTTCGCTCAAACAAAACGTTTGTCATATTGCATTGAAATTTACCTATTAAAAAACCTAGCTCAATGCAGGCTTAAATAAATTTCTTCCAATTGTCAGAAAGATTAAAACCAGCTTCTAGTTAATTCTGAGTTTTCACGTAACCAATCGATTGAATTGTAATTCAAATTACTGTTTTTCCTTTCGTTTCACGTTTTCAATCATGTATCAGAAACTCAAATACCCTGGCCTCATCCCTTCCCCCTAACCCACTCCCTTCCCCCCTCCACTTCATCTTTTCACAAGATCCATCACACAGAGCGAATACAAAAATAGTTGGTGAATTTCAACCAATAATATTCCAATCAAGAGCGAAGCAAAAGTTCATATATCGTTTATCACTTTGAAATTTGGTACAAACAAGACTACCGTAGCAATTTTTTAAACAACACCATAATACAAAGTACTACTAGGGGCTGTTTTTTCTTTTATTTTTTCTTCTCTCGTAATCTTTTTCGAGTTTCTCTACTTAGTAGACGTTCTACAGCGTTTGCCCCAAGAATAGTTCCATCCATAGCTCTTCCCGACAATCTTTCTCTCATGTGGTTCCTGCAACGAAAATCAGATTAATTAAAAATACCGCGGTAAATTGCCCTCTATTTTTTTAATATATATAATTGATTGGTTAAGAGCACTATACGGTTTAAAAAAGTCTATGAGTATTTTACTTTTCACAACAGAGTTTCTCACTTCTTATCTCTTAAAATTGATAACAAAATTGATTTTTTTTACTACACTGTGCATTGTTTTATTACAGTGCAAGATTCTACACTGCTGTTTGCAGCAGTAGTGTAGAATCTTGCAGCAACCCGGGAATCTGGCCTCAGTTTAACCGGATTATGTATGTATCCGATCTTGCAGCAACCCGGGAATCTGGCCTCAGTTTAACCGGATTATGTATGTATCCGATCTTGCAGCAACCCGGGAATCTGGCCTCAGTTTAACCGGATTATGTATGTATCCCATCTTGCAGCAACCCGGGAATCTGGCCTCAGTTTAACCGGATTATGTATGTATCCGATCTTGCAGCAACCCGGGAATCTGGCCTCAGTTTAACCGGATTATGTATGTATCCGATCTTGCAGCAACCCGGGAATCTGGCCTCAGTTTAACCGGATTATGTATGTATCCCATCTTGCAGCAACCCGGGAATCTGGCCTCAGTTTAACCGGATTATGTATGTATCCGATCTTGCAGCAACCCGGGAATCTGGCCTCAGTTTAACCGGATTATGTATGTATCCCAACTCAGAAAGTTAGTATCAACCCGAGGAAGATAATTATTTAGTCCAGTCGAAACGAATGAAAGAAAGACCTCGATTTCGAATTCCCAATTGTTTTTGTGGCAGAAGGCAATGGCTTCTTCTTTGGTCGAGAACTTAAGATGCATCGAGACGTTGCTTAGGGGGTCTCCACTGAATCAATTTACAAATTTTCACTTGATAAATCGAAAATGTTCTAAATGATTCATGGAGAATTTATAAATCATTCATAAACTAATTTTTCAACCAAAAGCCCGAAAAGTTCTTACTAATCTAATCAGATTTTTACGAATAAATTCATGGAAGACAAGAAAATGATCTCTAAAATTTTGAGGTTTCTTAAATTACAAGATAGTGGTTGAAATTAAAATTTTAAAACAATAAATGAATAAAGATACCTGCTTGCCCATCCAATCAGATTGTTCGCCCAACGTCCCTTGTTGTCCAACTCAATCTTCCAAACCTTGAAAACGGAAAAAAATCAAAGGCAAATTTATTTTCTCCCCCCCCCTCACTTATTCTCTATTTCTCTTCTTCTCGCTCGTTGTCTATCGAATTCCTCGTCCTCTCTTTCATTCCTAATTTCTCGCTTTTTCTCGGCCCTTTTAATTCTGTTAGCATTTTTATTTATTATTCCACACATTCTTCATTTTTTTGTTGGCTTTTGTTCAATGTTTCGACTAGGTTTCTATGACCACTGAAAAACAGAAGATAAATGGATGACAACCTTGGTGTTATCCCATGCACTTTGTGTTGTTGATCGCGCTGGTTTGAAGATTCGAGCAGTTCGACCAATCTCAATTATGAAGCTAAAAAACAATAACAGGCGATTTTCTTCTTAAAAGCTTGTGAACAGGGATTGAATGGAGCCGCCCAATTTGGGTTTACATGTATCCGCCGCTCAGATTTTGGAAGAAAAAAGAAGAGGGGATGAAGGAAAAGGGTAAGAAAAGAGAGAGTTTTTTTGTCAAAAGTGTATCCGCCGACGGTATGTACATGTATCCGCCGACGGGAACAATCCGGTCACTATTTAACCCCTGCATGTGAACTATTTCAGAGGCTTGAATATCACGAGGAATACCAAAATATGATTTAGATGTACCATAGAGCAAGACACGACGACTTTTAGACTGAAAGCTGAAGAATCTCAAAGAAGAGGCGATGTTCTGTTTACATAATTCACTCTGCTATTCATCATGAATAATTTGAAGAAAAATGATCATGGAACAGATTAACTGTTAAAAAATTTGAGTCATAAAACAAGAGTGTCGATCACCATCATGATGATCATGCTTTTATGACGCTATAATAACGGATTAAGTGGTCAAGTCTTAAGGGCGGCCTTCTGTTTTAAACTTTTGCGTGTCTTTGTTTCCATTTTGAAAGCAGAAATTCAGTTGAAACCCTATTTTTTTGATAAAACTCTCTTAATTGCAATCCGCTGATCTCTATTCGCTTTCGGCGGGCCTGTTTTCGTTCTGCAGATGATAAAAGTATAAAAAAAATCATCTTCACCCAAAAAATTAGAAACATATCTGAAGAAATCAACACCTAATTAATAGTGCCTAATAGAGAAATGGTTTTTTTTATATATTTTTTACGATCTTCGCAATCTCGAACTTTTTTCTTTTTTCAAAATTTACATTGAACCGATCATGACCAAAAACGGCTTGATCAGCGACACTCTGGAGTTAATCAACCATGAAAAAGTTTTTGATCCTTTCAGAAAATGAAGCAGTAATACAATTTTTCATTATTCTGAATATAAGAAAAAAATTCGAAATAGAAGATTAATAAATTCTTCGAACGCAAGATCCATCATTCTGAAAACATCTTGTTTGAAATAATTGGATCCAGTTGAAACCTGATGTTCTTCGGGAACTCCAGCAGCAGCTTTGCCCGGCGTTTCTTCTTCGACGACAACTGCTTCACACTGCCAAGAAAATGTACTAAAATTGTGACTTGTAATTTATTTTCGAATGTTTCTATAAAAACATACTTTTACGAGGAGAAACTATAAATTTAAAGGGGTTTGCCGTTGCAACTTTGGAATGTAAGAATTAAGGAATGATTAGATTTGTTTGATATTACTCTGTATAATAAGAGTTCAATCAAAAGATTCGATTCAGAAACTAAAAAAATTATTTCAAAAAAACCTTGTAAATTTCTATTCAGGATTAAATTGAAACAATATCAGCTCAAAACGAGTGAGACAAGAAATCCCTGTTGAAAGAATTTCCGAAAAATTTCATAGTTTACAGCTGATTAACCTTGACTTTGTCTACTCCTAGTACCTCCCCGAGCGGCTTTTTTTTGGCGTCTTTTTCTCTCGTGATGGGCAGAACAGGGGTAGAGAAAGTGCGGACCCCTCCTTTGCCAGCAAAACTTACAAGTCCCGTCAGTTGACGAATCATCTATGGAAAAAAGGTTCAAAAAGGAAAAATTTGAATGGATTTGTAAAAGAAGAATAAACAAGTCATTTTCAGACTACATTGAGCTACTAAATCACGACTATTTTCGTTCAGATTGGAGCGCACTCAGTTCAACATGTCAGCTTTTGTTCTCAACCCCCGTGAATCGAGATCACTTTCGTAACTGTGTGGAAAGACGTAAAAATTAATTTTTTTACAGATGTGGAACAATGATGCGTTCAACCTCCATTTGCCTTATGAGAACAGAGAGAGTCATTTTGAGTCAGTTCATGAAGTTTCAACCAGCTCGCAGTCCAGTTCCACTAGCTCACAGTGATCGGATATTTCGAGTTCAAGTTCTTGTTACCATGGAAGAAAACGAGATTGATGTAAAAACCTTCAAGTATTTTTAGTGATTTGAGTACACAGAAAATCGCTCAAATCAGGCTAGTTTTAATGCATAAATTTCTCTCACGGTGAAAGAATTACTTATTCTCTCGTCATCCTTTCAGACCTACGCGGTGGACGGAGAATGCGCGCGCTGCTCACTCAGCTGCCGCGCGGCCAACGCCTTACTCGCGACAGCCACAAAACGCATATCCTGCGCATTTGATTCCGTCTCTTCTCGACATAGGACCCGTGGAGACACAGGCATACGGAGCGGACACCCCTTCGAGTGCCAACGTACCTAGCTGTTAGTCACGCATGATGACAAACCTGTTGGCCTCTCCACCTGCCTGATTACATCGCAAGTTTATGTGTTATTCTAGATGAGCAAATTTGATAGCCGTTGCCGATCGAGCAACACTGCAGCGAAGACAGTGGCAGCGAGAACGTCCTCTGAAGAAACGTCTGTGTTTTCTCTCTCCAAGAAGTCCGCAAGCAAATTGTCTTCACACGCGCAGAGTTCGCTAGTTCGCATGCAAGATACTAACTAAATGGTCTGCTCCTAAAAAATTATCCGTTTTTTATTTGTTCCAATTATGCATGTCGACTAACAAATTTAAAAAGTAGACGCCAGTACCATTTTACAAGTGAAAGAAAACATATGTAGTCTTTATGGTACTTGTGCAGATCGACGTAGGCTCCGCCCCTCTTCCCCTCGGGGGGAGGTGAGCGAGTCACGAATTTATGACTAATTATTCGATACGGTCTCGTTAGCCTAAGCTGTACGGCCTCGTCAATCAAACTTTTACTAAGCCTAAGCGTATTTTAATGTAAAAATAACACAGAGAGGGATGAGAAAGAGAGAAAAATTATAGAGAACAGGCGCAAAATCGTGCATCAAAATGCAGGGGTAGGAGCCTACGTCGAACTAGATAAGTGCCGTCTTTATAGGAATTGAGGTTCGACAAAGGTCTTCTACAAAAAAAACTGTGGTTCACGGAGAAAGATGATGTAGAAACCATCAAAGATACTTCAAAGGGCTTACGAAGGTCCACAGGATTCATCTAGTTCTTTGAAGTTGATTGAACTATTGTACGGAAAAAAAAGCTATTCAAAAGGGCGAAATCAAACTCAGCTGTTTCTCATTTACCTGGAGTGAAAGCGTTACCCTTAGGTCTCTGAGAACATGAAGCTGAAACTTGAATTTATTAATTTTAAAGAGTTGTCACATTGTTACTTGGGGTGCCACACTTTACTTGGGGGCCGCACTTTATTTAGGGGGAGGTCATTTTTCACTTATTTTTTCGCTTAGGCTTATTGTTAGGTAAAATGTATGCTAGCAGGTCGTTTAGAACAATTAGCCACACTATTTTTGTTTTATCCAGTCTAATTAAGGAAATTGACTTAGCTGTTTTCAGCTGCTAAGGCGAAGGTTACGCTAACGAGGCCGTACTGCTTAGCCTACCGAGACCGCATAAGAAAATTTCTCATATTATTAATTTTTTGAAATTCGATGAATAAAATTTTCATAAAATAGAGAAATGGTGTAATGAATACAGTAGTTTGAAAACACGGCCCCCTAAGTAAAATTTTGCCAAAGGAGTTTGAATCGCGTGATTTATTCGGGTATAAACATTAGTCAAATATTTTCAGTACGCACATAAAACTTAATCGATTTTTGTGCTAGATAGTAGAAAGCAACACAAATGTCTAATATTTTTTGCATGATTGAGTGTGATTTAGTGTGTTTGGCTATCCTTCATGGTCTAATCGATTGATTTGAGGCGTCCCTGTCAAGGAGACAGCGGATGAGCGACCACCAACGGAAGTCACGGTCACACATTTGTTCTGCTCTTTGCCTTTCACTCCACAACTTTCTGAAATTTTAAAGCATAGTTGCAATTTTGCAGTTATTAAAAATTTGATAAAGACCGTGAGCGAAAGGCCTAGAACATTCGGAAACGAAAGAGTCTTATCTTCATCATTTTCTGACACTTCCCAATCTTTTCACCTTTTCATTGTTCTTTTACTTTTCATTGCCTCTCTCTCGTATGAGAAGCAGCTTTTCTAAATGAATTTGAATCATGCTTCAAAGCTTTGACTCAGACCCAATAAGAGTCCTCCAAGAAAAACGTGTTCAACACAAGTGTATCAGCAGAAGGATGTTTCATACTACGCGCCTAAAAGCGTATAGATCAACTAGAGTAATCATGAGGGAACTGCAGACTTTGGAGAGAGTTTGGAGTGAATGTGATGAAAATTAGAGAACGCATACGAGCATAGAACTCGTATGACTAGCCTTTTTTAATAGCGCATAGACTCACGCATAGATTTTACCCGCTGTGCGGGTTAGAGAGACAAGCTGATCAAGAGAAAGTGTAGTTAAGGAAGAAACTTCGCTCTACTATTTGAGCAATTTTCTTTCAAGGAGAGAAATTACGCAAATAATTTTCTTTCTGAGTAACGCGAATGAAGACAGGCTACTTTGATAGGCCAGACCTGTTACTGTAATAGAGATGACATGATGATGTAATAGACATAACCGGTTACTGTACTTTTAATGCTTGCAGTTGAAAGCTGAATCATCTTCTCGGAAACTGGATTTAGCATGGAATTCTCCTCAAGGTTAATTTTAGTCGAAACCAAATCTCATTGAATACTACTAAATTGAACAACTGTTGTTGTTGTTGTTGTTGCCCCGCTGCGTCGGAGTTGGTAGTAGTAGTATGTGTTAATGGTAGTAGTTGATAATGCTGGAGAGAGAGAGAGAGAGAAAATTCGGGAATTTTGGTAACTATTGTTTGGCGGACTTTTCCGATTCAACAAACAAAATTACAAAGTCCATTACTTTAATGTTTAGGTCACTGGAGTCCTCTGCAGTACTGTATTACCGTATCCGAAGGACTCAAAGAGTTCTGCGTTTCCATTCCTGCGCACAAGTTCAAACATAGGTACCTTTGAACTATTCATTATATGCAGTATCTTTTAAAGACAATTCGTCTATTTAATATATGTACATATAAAATAATCTTCCTCGCGCTTGTTCCCGCCTCGCGGCAGGGTACGCGCTTCATTGAGATGCGGAACAGACTTATCCTGGTAGAACCAGTGGATGCCTGCTAGATGACTGCTAGTGTGATTAGCAGCAGTTTTTATTTTGTAGTTATATTATTTTTATAGTTGTTTTTATTATATATATTTTTCTATTTAATATACATATATGTCCTTATAATTACCCCAGTGTTGATGAAAATGACAAGCAGTCAGCTCTAGGCATCTCAATGACATACTCTTGGAACAATCCTCATTCCTTCACAGTATCCCCGCGAAACCCGGCGCCAAATATTTCTTGAAGCTGTCGGCGATCTCCATCTTAACGGGCACTACAGTATCTCAACATGAGATTTGTGTCAAAGCGGGTCAGGTTATTCAATCCCAGGTTGTTTCTCTGACGGGTGAAAACAATACGCAAATATTTATTTTAAAGTATAGTAAAGAAGGAACCCTGAACTTGTAAAAAAAGAAGGAAAACAACCGCTTATTGAAGCGCTGGTCTAGATTGATAAGCGAGCGAGCGAGTCTAGATTGATAGGCGAGCAAGCGAGTCTAGATTGATAAGCGAGCGAGCGATTCTCCACAACCTTGACCTATTCCTTCTCTGACCTCTTCCTTCACCTCTCACTCACTTTTTTATTCAAGGCCCCCGCTCAAATCAGCGGTCGTTTTAAAAAAATTTGATAAGTTACTGTCTATCTTCCAAGCGTACTATTTCATAACAAATAGTTGTGTACATCTAGGCGCTTCTGTCTTTTGTGTAAAAGGCAGCCTTCGTGCTCTCCAAATATTGAAGTTTACTGTTTCAGTCTTCAGTTTCGACGAGTTTGATCAACTGTACAGAAAAGCTCTGCGTTTCTGTGGCTCGGATTCACAGCTAATCTATTGTTTGTATAGGTTAGAGCATCTATCAAACTATACAAAGGCTAAATGAAAAATGTCTTGGGTATAATTACAACAAGCTTAAGGTGAATAGAATGTGAATAGGTGAATAGAATTACAACAAGCTTAAGGTGAATAGAATGTGAATAGGTGAATAGAATTACAACAAGCTTAAGGTGAATAGAATGTGAATAGGTGAATAGAATTACAACAAGCTTAAGGTGAATAGAATGTGAATAGGTGAATAGAATTACAACAAGCTTAAGGTGAATAGAATGTGAATAGGTGAATAGAATTACAACAAGCTTAAGGTGAATAGAATGTGAATAGGTGAATAGAATTACAACAAGCTTAAGGTGAATAGAATGTGAATAGGTGAATAGAATTACAACAAGCTTAAGGTGAATAGAATGTGAATAGGTGAATAGAATTACAACAAGCTTAAGGTGAATAGAATGTTAAAAAATTCAATTGTTTTGATTTTGGCGCTAACTTGCACTAGCCAACATCAAACTATTCATGTTGAGGTGGGTAATGAACATTTCACCCGCACTGCGGGTGAAAAAAACTATGCGCTCTTCAAAAAAGTCTGAAAAACATTCAGAGCTATGCAATCGAATATAGAAAGTTTCGATTTTTACCTAGGAAAATTCCAAATCTTTGAAGAAAAAAGTTCCAAACTCTTTTACATTCTGGAAATCTATGCGCTCGAGAAAAATTATGCGGGTGGTAAGAAATACCCTGATTATTTTACCCCCTCCCTCTTCGCTCGATTTAACCATCGGTTTTAGAATTTTTTTTCAAGTACAGTAAGCATGTTACTAAGCTTGCACTCAGGTCTTCTTTAAAAAAAGATTCTAATCGCTTTCCATTGAGTTGGGCCTTAAATGATCATCTTTGCAGATTGGGTTTGGTGTGAATACTGAAAAAGAAGAAGTGAGAAATAACGAGAAAGACAACATGTATTGAAGGTGTAAACCACGCATGTATTTTGATGAAATCTTCTCGAGAAGAAACGGAATCATGGAAAAATACGCGAAGGACAACAATGGACAGCCAGCTAATATGATAAATGAAGTCATTTCAGGTTAGTAGGTCAAGATTTGTAAATGCCCATCGAAATTTCGAATGATAATGGAATATCTTGAAATTTCATAAAATTCCATAATGACTAGAATTTTTTTTATAGGTTACTGTCAACGTTTGTAGATACATATAAACTTTCGTGTATAGCCGCCGAAGGTTAAAGATGATTTCAAAGGTTTTGGTAATGACTATTAAAGTTTTTAAACATGAAAATTTTTTTAAACTTTGATTGGGAATAAAAAAAAGATTCAGAGTAAGCAGTTGATCTCCATGTTAATTATTGTTGAATGATGGAGTGATCTAAATGATGATATAGATGGCTGCGAGAGTACTTTGTTGTTGAGGGCTCTTTTTCTCTGGTCGTCTCACCCGATCAGGACATCTCCCTCCATCTTCTCCATTCGGCGACGTCCGCATGCTGGTGCAGTGTGATCATCTTCTTGCACCCGAATGGTTCCCTTCCAATATCCATACAAGATTGAGCGAGTGATGAAGCTTTTCCCCACTTTCACAGGTACAAATGGTACTTCGCTGACTTCTACTGCAATGCTCGCGAGCATTACGTCACCGTGGTGGTCTGCATGCGGGGGAGCTCAACTGACCGGTTGCTCTCTCTCTCTCTCTTTTTTTTTCATCTTTCTCTCTCTCTCTTTCTCTTTTTTCATCTTTCTCTCTCTCTTTCTCTTTTTAACTCTATCTCTCTCTTTCTCCATTCTTTTTATCTCTTCCCCCATTGTATCATTCTCTCTCTATTTCTTTTCATCACTATATCTTCCTTTTTCTCTTTCTCATTCTCTTTATCTTTCTCTTTCAGCTACTGTGAAAATCGTTTGATTCTTCTGGATCCTGCAAGGAATCCGTTCATCCGACGCGATGAAAGTTCAGTTGGAATAATCCGCTATTTCGTCAACACAAAAGTATGGGTGGAAGTATTTTACACAGAGGATGTCAAGTTGGACATCGGAAGATTCGACGAAATTCTTCCCAAAGGTTTCGTCTTTTACCATTTGAACACTTCTAGCAGCACTGTTGAAGAGACGGAGAATATACAAAGAATACTTCCAAGAGTAACCTTCGTTGCCTCGCGGCAGAATACGCGCTCATTTGAGATGCGATTCTACCTAACCTGGTGGGATCCCTGGACAATGCTAGTGGTAACTGCAGTGGTAGGAGAGTCAGATTCGGGCAGGAACTACCTAATTTTTTCAACCATCTGTGTTAGAAAATAAACTGCCCAGGTTGGGATCAAATATGAAGCCTCTCGAACTGTAGCTCTAGGCACTAACATTATGCTACACGCGGATTCCCGGACACCAAGAATATGATTTTTTTTCCATAGGATCATTCATACCTCCTAAGCTCTTGCCTTACAAAGTATCAGGTTTCACTATGTAGATAGCGTTTTTCATTCATGAAATTGCTACGTGGTCGTTTTGTTGTCGTTGTTATTGTTTTTAATATTTCTTTATAAGTCCTGTGGAGGAGAATCCTTTGGGCTAGTTTGATGAGGATCGTTTGAAGTCTGGATAAGTTTTATTTGTCTACAATCACACCGCAGTTGGTGGCGATCGACCCCCTCTCTTCAAAAAAGTTTTTTAGAGCTTTTTTGGTGAAACTAAAAACAAAAAATCTTCATTTTTCTTGGTTGAATGCTCAGTAGCCGTGAGTCAGCCCGAGCGGGTTTTGTTTATAGAATTTTTTTACTTATTTGGTATACCTGTTCGGAAAACAAAACATGTTAAAAAATCAATACACCCAAAGTTGAAGTAATCTAAAGCTGGAGAAAAAACGAGCATTCTCTAGCTCGGCTGAATAAGTAGAAAATGTATTGATTGATTTATTGATTAATTGAGGAAGAGGAACTTCCCGCGTAGGAGGACTGCCGAATAACAAGCAGTGCGATGTGTGCAATCTGCAACCCATCAGAAGTGGAGAACGAACACCTGTCACCGCAGTGAATGACGAAGCTGCAAAGCCCCCAAAAAGGAAAAGAACCGAAGAAGTCGCTGCGGTAGAGAAGGAGTCGAAAAGGCCGCCGCTTTCCCCCGGCCTGCTGTCCGACAATCTGTCCGTTTCCCCTTTTTTAATCTACGGTAATAATCCTCCCCGTCCTTGGTCTCCTTAGCGGAACGGCCGCTCTCTTCGAATTAGTTAGGACCAGGCTGTCTCTTACAAAGAAGAAGAAAACTGTTTGTGAAGGAGCGGCAGACTTTGGAGAGAGACGAAGAGTGTGTAATGAAAAATGGAGATTGTCATACAAACAGAGAATTTTTTCACTATTTTGTTGGTCTGATGGAATGTTTGGTGTTGAAGTGGAGTATTTTAGTTCTTGCCGTCTACATAATGTTCCTCTCAGCTCGCCCGATCGGAAGCCATCTCCGAGCCCTCAAGAACCACCGCTGCTAGTAGACGATGATGGTACGGTAGCTGAACTGCCCGCCCCATCTCTTCGTCTCTCACCCTTCCCAGTGTTCTCTCATAACATATATAACACATTCGAACCTCTGCAAGCAAGCGGAGTTTCCCCCCGGTCCAGTGCCTTTCTGTCGGGTCTCGTATCTTCTTCCAGTCTATTAGCTATCATCCCACTTCCAAACGACGACTTTTCCGAAGAAATTTTTATTAATAAACGCGAGAAGGCAAGAAGACCAACCAGGCAGCGGGAATCCAATTTTGGTCGATGTGACAGAAGTGGAAAAGTCACAAAGCCTATTCATCGAAGGAACCGGAACAGCAGGAGAAGCCGAAGTCCCCATGAGCAAGGGAGAAATGGTAGTAAGCTGCGAAGCAGGACGAGTTATGGTCAATCTTTCGAAGACCACAGAGACTTCAAGGAGTCACGAATGCTAAGTCGAATGTATCGCAAAGGAAAAGGTAGAAGTCAAAAAGAGTTATTTCGATCGGATGGAGTTGGCTTCCGGAGTCGCTCGAGAAACGGCTACAATGACTTGGACAGAGAAATGGAAGAAAGCAGTAGAAGAGATGATCCAGAGAATTCCGTGGAGTTAGAAGAGAGGGTTCGGAGGTACTATCACGAAAGAAGCAGCAGAGATCGCAGAGAGGATGAGAGAGACTGGGAAGGGCGGAGTCTCCGGGATACTAATGGAAGGACCTTCAAGGAGTATTATTTTTGAGAGTCAAAGGGCTTCGAGGCGCCTTCAAACGTAATGAGTAACTTATATCGATGTGTTTACTTGTGAGTAATTAAAGTAGTTTTTACTGAGCGAAATGTTGTTTACTTGTTGTTTACTTTAGAAGCTTTTACTGCGAGCGGTGATGCATGATGGCAAGTATGCATTTATTCTCTGCTTTTGAATTGAATTAGCTTTAACATCAAAGGATAGCTTGTTAAGGCTATCGCTGACATGGATGATGGGAAACTTGAGAGGGAATTTTGGAACTGTGGTTTTCTTGGTCGCTTTCTCGAAATGTCATGTCAAGTATGAAGGTAGGCTTATGTATTGGGTCAGCGGGAAGTCTTCTAGGATCTTGACGAAGGCTTCGACTTCTTTGATCTCGGAATTATCATCGGCAATTCTGTTCGAGAGAGCAACGACGCGGTAGAAGAAAAATTTTTTTAAATTTTTTGTTTTTTTTTGAACATTTTTTTTTGTATGAAGGTAGGCTTATGTATTGGGTCAGCGGGAAGTCTTCTAGGATCTTGACGAAGGCTTCGACTTCTTTGATCTCGGAATTATTATCGGCAATTCTGTTCGAGAGAGCAACGACGCGGTAGAAATAAAAAAATCTAAAATTTTAAATTTTTTGTTTTTTTTTGAACATTTTTTTTGGAAATTTTGAAATTTTGAACAATCTAAAATTTTTAACAATTTAAAACAAATTTCACCTTGAAAAAGAATTTAGCATTGCAAGTTTCGCTTAAAACTTTCGTATTTCCTCTTCTGAGTTCCCTTTTCTTCTTGCGTGGCTTGGTGAAGAATGCGTACAGTTGACCTTTTTGATGGTAATCGTGGTATACATTATTTACAAGCTCCTTTATAACTTCTCATTTTGTGCGATAATTCGTTTTCCTTTTCACTTGCCATTTAAATCAGGGTGTTTCTCTGACCCGCACTAATAAAATCTATGCGCCCCCAAAAACATTTAAATCTATGCGCTTGGAAATTTTTTTCTCTTGTTTCTCGTAGGGAAAGTCCAAATCATGGGAAAACTGAATGTTAAACTCTGAAATTTTAAAAATCTAAGCGCTCGAAAAAATTTGTGCGTGTGCTAAGAAACATCCTGATTTGAATGTTTTTATTCTGTTTCATTCAATATATTTTTCCAAAATTTTCAATAATAAATGTAATTTTTTTAACAAGGCTGATTCGCTGGAATGTTTAGGTAGTTCACTCTTCCTTACAAGTGTTCCCACTCATGTAACCATGTAACAATTGTGATTCCTCTTTTATTGAAATCATTTCTCGAAATAACATGAAGGATTCGCCGAAAACTTTTTTAATTGGTTTTACATTCGAGGGCCGAAAAATTGGGAAATTATGGGGAATAAACTTAGAAAGAGCCGTGAAATGTCATTTATGTTCTGATTGAAGAGTAAGACCAGTGTGCCTCTCATCCAGCTCTTTAGCATGGGAAAGCAGCAATCTTTGCTTATTAAAGGTACAAGCGTTAAAAAAATTCTCAAAAAAATCACCGCTTTTAGAGCGGAGGAGTCTGAAATCATGAGAAACAAGCTAGAGGTGAAAAAAATACAGGGTGGCTGGAAAGTACGCAGTCCGAATGTCAAACGCTTTTGTATCGTAATCAATAATCCAATTCCTCTCAATTCAACAAATTTTATTCTCAACATATATATGGACAACTGGGTGAAGTCAGTTTTCAATGCGGCTGCCCTTGGCGCGGATGACTTGGCGGAGACGCTTGGGGAAAGCATCAGTCGTGGCACGCAGGTAATCAACGTCGAGTTCCTCCCAAGCTTTGAGCAGGGCCTTTTTCAGAGACGCCAAATTGGGGTGGGGACGAGCCGAGGCTTTCGCCTCGAGGACCGACCATACGGAATAGTCGAGCGGATTGATATTCGGCGAGTAGGCGGGCGGGCCACTGCTTACTCGTTATGAAGGCGGGCAAGTTGTTCGCACACCACTCTTGCGTCACAACGGCCTTGTGAGCGGGCGCGGAGTCCTGTTGGAAGCAGAAAGGGCGGCCAGCGAAGTGCGTACGGGTCCAGGGAAGCAAGGCGCCTTCGAGAATGTTTTTGATATAGTTCTGCTTGTTCATCTTCACGCCCTGATCAACGAAGACGAGCGGAGACTTACCCGAAGCGCACACAGCCGCCCAGACCATCAACTGAGCTGGATGAGAGGTGCGGTTGACGACTCTTCCGTTGCGATCGGCTTCCTCAGGATCTCTGGCGATAACCCGCACGTTTTGGGAGTTGAAGGCCTCCTCGATCGTGAACAACTTCTCGTCTGAGAAGACTATCTCGTCGGCACCAGGTGCGGCCGTGTCGCGAAGCAAGGCCCGACTTCTCTTCACGCGCTCTGCCTTGTTCTTGGCAGACAACAAGGCACCCTTGCGAGTACGATAAGGGCGCATGCCGAGGTCATCCCTGACAATGGTCTGAGCCGACCAGCGGGATATTCCGAGCTCCTGGGACATCTTGTTAATGCTCCGCTTGGAGTTTCGGCGTATTCGCTCCCTCACTGCTTTTATCTTCGCCGGCGTCCGAGCAGATCGAGGTCGGCCAGTTTTTGGACGGTCCTCGACATATCCGAGCTCGCGGTAACGTTTGATGGTATTCCAGACAAGATCTCGACAGACGACGAGGCGTTTCGCGATGTCGGAGTTGGAGTACCCGCGCTGGTGCAAATCGACGATAGCGGCACGCTGGAGATGGGGACCCGTCATTACCTTTAAATTTAAACAATCGTTGTCAAACTTCAACACGATGTTTAAAACACAATAAACTTCGAAAATCAACAAAAGGAATCGGTGCGTGCACGAAATAGTGCGTAGCACACTCTTAAACCACGGACTGTGTACTTTCCAGCCACCCTGTATAAGTGGGAGCGTCTCATCATTCTAGACTTTCCCGCTCGAAATTAGTTTTTATGGAATTTCAAAAAGTGCAGGACAACTTTCCGAGTAGTGTATCAACGATACTTAGTGTGATTAAAGTATTGCCAGGGAAAAAGCCAGTCCTCCGGGCGGTATCGAACACAGAAATTAATAATATCTCTAACCAATAGCTCGACGAGCGCGTCACCATAAGAGCACGAGACCAATCGCTTTTTTGGGCGATAGTACTAAAAAAGAATCATTTCCCTGGTACTTTATGAAAAATAATAATCTTCCTCGCGCTTGTTCCCGCCTCGCGGCAGGGTACGCGCTCCCCTGAGATGCGGAACAGACCTATCCTGGTAGAACCAGTGGCTGCCCGCTATATCAGTGCTAGTGTGAATAGCAGCAGTGGAGAGAGTCAGATTCGTGCTTGAGCACTACCAACATTTCTTAACCCCTTGGTTTGGGTTGATCTGTCCGGGGCGGGAGTCGAACTCGGGACTCTTCGCACAATAGTCGAACGCACTCTGCGATAGTACTATATAAAAGGCTCGAATCCGATTTCTAAGTCACGCATGCTTATGAAGCGATTGCGTCGTAAATGAAGCATAACTACAGAATTCACGATTTAAAAAAAAGAGTGATCGAAGATGAATGATTTATCCTCAAGTTCTAAGTTTCACGTGTTTTTTGTGTTGCGTTCTCACAACACTATCTTCAGTTTAAAGGCAGTGAAGCATAAACTTGAAATAGGGAAGAAATCACACGATCAATAATTAAAAGGATTGAACAGCTGCTAGCGAGAGGGCGCTGGAAGTTGAATTGATCGGCATAAGTTTTAAAAATAACATGATATGATGTGTTAGTAGATCATTCATAAAGCATCAGAACAGGGAGGGACAACATGAAACAAATACTAGTGAAAATTTATCGTATAAGCCCTATATAAAGATAGAATGGTGACGGTCTTGGATATGCGTTCGAGAAGACTAGGCCTTCGTTCGAGAAGACTAGGCCTTCAATTTTTAAATTTGCTTTTAGAGCCGAAAATCCAGATCGTGGAGAGCTGAGAGATGTTCTCCTGGGTCTTGTGGAGCACGTCGTGAAAATAGATGCCGAATCAAAGGATAAGACCATAGAACCATCTCCTTCTAGCAAGCTGAAGGTTTTCTTTGAATAGATCATTATATATCACCGTTAGAATGACGATCTTCTGAAGTGATAGTGTTGTGTTGTGTTACTGCAGAAGTTTTATTTTTTCAATGCCAAAAATAGCCTGCAATTACACTGTAAAAAGACGATCATTGGTTGGATGAATTTACTTTTACATTGGCTACATGAGCTAAGGAGATCAAAAAAGTTCATTATTGTTCTTCGTAGCCCAATTGCATGGAATCGGAATTTGTATTCAGTATGTAGTCTAGTTGGAACGCGTTCGCTCCCGAAAGGAGATACACGGCTTAGTTAGCTTTCCCCCTAGAAAAACAGCCGCGCCTTTAATTTTACCATAAAAAAGTTCGTGCTAGTGTGCTCATGAGGTAGTTCACACTAGTGCGAGCTAGTTGATAAAATCTTCAGTGTTATTATAACTGATAAACGTCGAATTGCAATTAACGCAACCAGTATAGCGCTGAGTTGATGTTAGCGGTTACTTCAACATAGTGAAATTGAAGGCGTGGCAGGTTTTCTCATTTCCATTTTTTTCAGAAATTTTGTGATATTCGCTTTTTTGTTCTTTTTAGTTTAGTAAGAGCTTCAAGAGTTTAGGCTGCCTTAAGCTTATCTGATTGGAAGGTGGAGAAAGAGTTGCGGGAGCTGCAGAGCATTACTAAAGAAGATCAAGTCAGTTACTTTTGCCCGCAAGAGGGGACAATCTTATTGGAAAGTCAAGTAAATTACTAAAAAAAATCTGCTTTTTTTCTCCTTTTTTTTGCTCTCTTATGTTTTGGATGTCCTTATATATTTCTCTTGTCACTGTCTTTCTTTCTTGATTTATACTTTCATCATGTTTTTTAATCCCAATCCTTCTTTGGCGGATATTAACAAAGAGCCCGGTAAAATGAAAAAAATTCATGGTATCACAGTTGTTCATTTTTCGTTTTTTTTGTTGGTTTTTTCGACAATTTTCGAAAAACAAAATATTCGGGAAAAGTTTTTTCCGAGGTGTCTCCAACATCCGTCCTCTCCAACACAGACGAGTACGCAGAAGATGCCAGCAAATTCGATGGCATCCTTGGAAAGAATATACTCGAAATGTTGAGCTGTATCCCACAGACGGCGGAACAGAGGGTTCGACTCAAAATACAGTTTCTCCCGGAGGAGTTGTACTCTGCAAGTGAAGGATCGAGAGCGATGATGGAGTTGACAGCGAGAGCGATGAGAGATTTGGTTGAGAAGCAAGCCCAGCCCGTGCGTGGGTGGGATTCAATATTTTGTAAGATGACCACAGAGTCGAAGAAACAAGAAGCCCAGAATCAGAAGCTGCGCAACGAGATGTATGGACTGGTCAGCGACGTCAGACGCCTTGTCGATTCACAGCGTTCCGGGTACCAGAAAATCATCAGCGAGTTGATGAAATCGATGACCTTTAGGACAAAGACGGGTAAGTGCTTCATGATCCCGCCGGAGCATATACCCAAGCTGTCCTGCATGCCCGTGGAGAAACTCTTCACCATCGTCACGAGCGAAAGTCCTGGGGGTGTGAAGCTGCTCTGGTCGATGATCAAGGCCGCATCAGAAGAAGAGCCGAGCCATGAGTGAATATCGAATCTGGGAGCGCGACGGGGAGCCTGGAGACACTCTCACTGCTTCTATATATATACAGGGTGGGCCATAAATAGTGTTACAAATGGGAATTGTTATACCTTATTTCAAAACAGAGAAAATGATCTCAAATTAACATATTTTATCAACAACATAAATGAAAACATTCACGCAAAAGTTCAGCTCAAACGATCCCCTTCTGCCCGAACTACAGCTTGAAGTCTCTTTGGGAACGCCTCCACCACTGTACGGAGGTATTCGACTGTGATGTTGTCCCATTGTGCCTGAAGGGCATTCTTTAGGGAATCAATATTTGGGTGAGAGCGAGAGCTGACCTTGGACTTCAAGTAGGCCCAAACGGAATAATCAGGTCGGGTGATGAGGCCGGCTATTCTGCTGTTGTGATTAAGCCGGGAAATTTTTCCTTGCACCACGTTTGGAACTTTTTAGCTTTGTGGGCTGGTGCCGAGTCTTGTTGAAAGGTCCATGTCCTCTGAGTGAAATGCGATTGAGACCATGGATGGAGCACGTCTTGCAGAACATGTTCCAGGTAGTATTCCGTGTCGATCTTGACGCCTTTCTCGACGAAAACAAGCGGTTTTTTTCCTGTGGCGCAGATCTTCGCCCAGACCACGACTTGAGTTGGATGTGCACTGCGTTGGACCGTTCTACCCTCGCTATCGGCTTGCTCTGCGTCCTTCGCAAGCACTCTGACGTTTTGGGAGTTGTGGACTTCTTCCACGGTGAACAGCTTTTCGTCAGAGAACACCATATTGAAATGTTCGCCTTCCTGCGTACGACGAAGAAGGTCGCGACATCTTTCGACTCTTTCCGACTTGTTGCGAGCCGACAGAAAAGCGGCCTTCTGTGAACGATACGACCTGAGTCCCAGCTCCTCCGTGACTATTCGTCTCAATGAAGTTCGGCTCATCGA
This sequence comes from Allodiplogaster pararmata, assembly GCA_964056735.1. NCBI lineage: Eukaryota > Metazoa > Nematoda > Chromadorea > Rhabditida > Diplogasteridae > Allodiplogaster > Allodiplogaster pararmata. The sequence goes on from OZ057407.1 coordinate 15,301,260, forward strand.
GAGCTGCTGCGCCATCTGTCTGATGCTTCGTCTTGCATTTCGGTTTATCCGACTCCGAACGGTTTCGATGAGTGATGTCGTGCGAACAGTGCGAGGACGACCTCGCCTTGGACGGTTCAAAGGTGTGCCAAGCTTCTCGAATCGTTTGATCGCTCGATACACTGTCATGCGAGGCAGGTGAAGCGTTTCAGCAATGCGAGCAGGGGCGTTGCCAAGAGTGTGTAGGCGAATGATCGCAGTTCGCAAGCGATTCGACGCTGTCATTACTCTAAACATCGATGGATTCAATCGAAACTCACTTGACACGTATAATAAATTACGGGGAATCGGAAAAACGAGAAAAGTGACCGCTACGTGCGGTCACTGCCCCAGGAAATCTTCTTAAACATTTGTAACTTTATTTATGGCCCACCCTGTATATATATATATATATATATATATATATATATATATATATATATATATATATATATATATATATATATATATATATATATATATATATATATATATATATATATTGTCTTTAATTGGAATTACGAACTCGATAATTAATGTTGGATTAACCATCAAAGCCATGAAATGCCGAGATGCTTTCGTAACTGTCAATCTAATTAGCTTAATAATAATAATGTGTCGAAAACATTTGCGAGAGCAAACCAAAAACCCGAAAAAGGGCCAAAAATACAGTTTTAGCGGTGGTTTTGGTGTTGCTTTACTGATGTATCATTGTTGTAAACTGGTTTTTGGCACTCAATTCTTCGAAATTAGTTCTGATTGAAGAAAAATAGTTGTTGAGTTCCTAACCGTGAGGTTATCTAACTCTATTTTCTAATAGATGAGTTACTGCTGTTGACTACTGTAGTAGACCGTGATTCTAATCTACGAAGAATGCATGTTTTCAGCGTTACTGTATGGAGCCTTCCCTGCTTACTTCAAGAATACATGATAAATGAGTTGTTCCTGAACTACTGAGTGTTAGGTTGAGGAGAGAATTAGAGACATTGATCATCTGAGATGAATAAATGTATAACAAATTTAAGAAACATCATAAAATAACCCTTTAAAATGAGGAAAAATTTTCATACAAATAAAAAAATTCGTTTTTTGTTGTTGGTTTTTTCGGACACCCCTGATCACGAAATTTTGCACCATGACATCTCACACCCTAAATTTCATAATCGAAATATTTCAATGTATTTTTTCATAGGAATTTGTGCCTAAGTTAGGATCAGGTAAAGATTACGCTAACGAGACCGTATACAACGACCACATTTTGGAACTTTTTTATCGTTGTTTAAGCTCAAAGGAGTAGTCAAGGATATACGGGCCGTTGTGACTTGGTTCCGATCCCAGAGGAAGCTTCTTTGCAAGTCAGCTTAGACCTATTTTTCAAAGTTTTTTTTAAAAAAAATTAGTATCTCGACGGCAGTTACATACTTGGATGATAGAATGATGGTAATAAAAATAACCTAAAAACTCGGTAATAATCTTCAAACGACCTAAGCTTTGAGAATAAAAAATTTACTTATTGTTAGTAGTTTCTTGTAGTCTTTAAGATTTTCTGAATTCAAATGCAATAGGTGAAATATTCGGCGAATATTCTTAAATTAAACGTTAGAATATTCTTCAAGTTTTCCAATACATCGATCGAATATGTTTATTATAGTAATAATGAAGTTTGTTGCAATAGCAGTCAAGTATTTTTTTCTATGTCGAAGTTTATAATAGTAGTCCGGAAAATAGCAATGACTTATTTGAGTCATTATTGTTGACAGTTCTCTCACATTCCGGTCAACATCAAAACCCAAGGCGTTGCTGACTGAAAAAAGTTGGAGGGAGAGGAAGCAGAAGATAATCAAGAAATGAGAGATTTGGCAATCGAGTATATTCCGTGGATGTTTTGAGTTTTCAATGAAACCAGATTGATAGAGAACATGGAAGATACCGATGAGATATTAGTTCTGATCTCAATCTGAAATAATCTTTTCGCGAGTTGTGACTTGTTTTCTTTTTTTCAGCCTTACAAGACCTTATCGTCTCCAAGGCGTTTTTTCAAAGATATTATTTGTTGTTATTAGAGCTTATGTTTCGAACACATCCAGTGTAAGGAGTTATAGTAGAGAGTTGCAGACTTCAAATTTCTAGAAGAGAAAAATTTTGCAAACAAAAAAGTTTTTCCCAATTAATCTTATTTCGAGAAGAACCGCTGATTCTTATGTTTTGAAATTTTTTTTCTTCAAAAGAGTGAACATTGATCAATGCATTGATGCTGAAGCCTTTTTAGTGTTGATGTCTCTTTATCCTCGTAATAATTCTATTTGTTCGAGCATACTCTTCCCTTCTTTTTAGAGCATGAAATCGGGCAATTACCGAAAGGTGTGTGAGCGTGTTTGAAGAATGCACTACTCGCACCAAACAAAAACTCAAACTGTTCATGACTACACTTTCTGCTCACAACTATTTATTGTATAGGTTCAATAGGGTCAGATGAGAGTGGCATTTTTGATACGGTCTCGTAAGCCTAAGCCGTACGGCTCGTTAGCGTAATTTTTTTTTCCTAAGCCTAAGCGTTTTTTTCCTTTAAAAATCTTTTTGATGTAAAAATATTTTTAATGTAAAAATAAGTTTTTGTAAATCTAATTAAGTCAGACCTATGACCCATGGAACTTCTGATAGGGGGGCCTAAACGCGAAAAGTCCCTATAATCATTCTAAATTGAATTGAAGCGAATCATTCGAAAGCTGTTTGAAAGAATCTTGGCATGAAAAAAACTTGAAAATGAAAATTAGTCTAGTAGTTTGAGCAGAAAGTGTAGTCATGAACGCTTTAAGTTTGTGTTTGGTGCGAGTAGTGCATTCTTCAAACACGCTCACAAGCCTTTCGGTAATTGCCTGAAATCTGTCGTATCTTCAATGAAATAAAATTCTCTTTCCTATTATCTAAGAGTTTTTAATAAAAAAATAAAAGTGCAAAATAGCATAAAAGTGTTTTTTCTTTTCATTGAGTGCGTTGATTACATAACAGTCAATAAAGATCGGTCCCAATCTTGCCGGTTTGAAAAGAAACATGGAAGCCGAGAAAATTGTTGAAAGGTTTTTCAAAAAAAAAATTTGAGGATTTTAAAAATAGTTCAAAGTCTTTTTTAAAAAAAGTACAATATAAAACAAGCTAGACTCCTTAATCGTATTTTAAATAAATTGGTCCAGTGGAAGCGGTAGTTACGCGACTTGATAAAACGGTCACGCTTTGAGCTCAAATTCGAGCTTGAAGAAAACAGCTTATTAGCCCGAGTTGGGAGTTCATTCTGAATGTGGAGGGAGGACGGCTATGATGACTTGTATACGCACTATGAACACCGCGACTCCCACTTCAAGTCAGTGTTGAATTAGTCCTCGATATGGCCAACCCTGGAGACTTCTCTAGACCAGACTAGAAATATATGCCTACAATAAAATTTTGGCTTACACTCAACCTGGATCAACGCTAAAGAGCCCATCAGACTTAGTAACGGTCTCAAAAGACCGAATGAAACAATTCAGTTAGACAACAGTTGTTTTGGAGAGAAGTTTTCTATGATTTTTTTTAACCAAAAGGTTATAACGATAACGAAAATTAAGTCACTTCGCGTTTAAGTTTTTAGGAACAATTTTACTTTGGGGAGCGCACTTTGTTTGGGGGGCTTGTGTTTTTAGTGTATTCAAACTATTCATCATTTTCTCAATTTTCTAACAAATTTAGTCATAGAATGGACAGAAAATTAATAATATGAGAAATTTTCCCATGCTGTCTCTTTCCTAAACCGTACGGCCTCGTTAGCGTAACCTTTGCCTAAGCTTTAGCAAAAAAGACAGTGAATAATAGCTGAAAACAGCACCTGCGCCCCTACAAGTAAGGTGCCCCCCTTAAGTAACAAATTGCCAGGTTTTAACTTGCTAATTTTTTAGCGATTTGTGTAGGCTATAAACTTTCCTAACTCGATCTATATGACGACGCATTCTCGTATGCAAACGGAAGATTGAGATGAACATGTGTGAAACCTAGCCTGCGAACTTATGATCACACCCCTTGTGTGTTTTATATTATTTATAATAATTACTGTTGGTAGTTAGGATTCGAAATTTCTTTTGCGATCTTCATATACAAATCATTGAGAATATTCTAGCCCCTCCTTGTTTGTAGTCCGATCCGTCCGACTGACACATGGCGCACGGCGCGATCAGCAGCCGTGCAGCCAACGCCGTACACTCGAGCGACCCACCGTCCAGCCGCTGACCACTTCACTGTGCATTCATCCTCCGTGGAAGCAGAAGCTCTGCGATACGCGATGAGTCGATATGGGCAACAACGACATATAAATACTCTGCCTTCTCAAAGTAACCCTTTATCGCAATTGCATTACCATGTGCCACATGCTCTGTTGAAAATCTAAAAAGACCAAGAAGTTTTAAATATATTCAAACTGTTCGAAAATAAAAGTGAAAAACGACCGCTTTTCGACTGAGGCCTTAGAATAAGAAAAAGCGAAGAAGTTTTCACATGCTTTTCTTGTTTCAATGTGCCATCTCTCTCTCTCTCTCTCTCTCTCTCTCTCTCTCTCTCTCTCTCTCTCTCTCTCTCTCTCTCTCTCTCTCTCTCTCTCTCTCGCATGGTGAGTTGTGTTGGATTAAGAATGAAACTACAAACTGCCTAAGTTCTGGAAATATACCACCGTTCTCAATACCGTGGACGACCAATATACCTTGCGGGTTTCCACTTGGATCTCCCATTCTTTGTATTCTAGCACTCTATTTGTATCAAAATTCCCAAGCTCCGACAATATTCGCTCTCTTTTTTCTCTCTGCCGTGGTTTAAGGCTGGAAGCGAAGGTTGAACGATGATATCACTGATGATCGGGAGTTCCGAGAAGAAAATGGTTACGAGTGGACTCGGCAGCCAATTCCAGAGAAAAGAGAGCCACGCCCCTTCTACCACACCCCCAATCTGCAGAACTTCTCCACTGCCGGCGAGCTGCTAAACTGCAGGGCGGAAAGAGGTAGGCAGGTGAATGGTATAGGTAATACAGTGCGTGGCATAACTTTGAGCTCACCACCAAATTGCAAGTTTTCCGATGTTTTATAAGGCGCAACAAAAAATACAAAATGCCATAGAATCGACCACTCAAGTGAATAATATTCACCACAAAAGTGTCGTACTCCGCTCAAAAAACCTTATTTATTCAAAATAACGGAAAATGTGGTGTGGCATAACTTTGAGCTCATTTGAAAAACTCCTAAGAAACAAACAAAATAAAACTAATTAGTATTCGATAGCTGCACCCTTTCTGATCATAAGCTGGACAATTCTGTTATCCATAGAATCTGACAACTTTTGAAGGTAAGAAACAGGCAAAGAAGACCATTCTTGCTCAATGGAACTTTTAAGCTCAGCGATTGTGGAGTACTGCTTTCCTCCATCATATACACGTCTAGCTAACAACCCCCAGATATTTTCTATTGGGTTACAATCAGGGGAAACAGCTGGCCATTCTAAAACGGGTATATTTTTCGACAAAAGGAACGATTTTGTAGAGGTGCTTGTGTGTATGGATGCATTATCATGCATTAAAATCATGGAATTGTTAACTGAGCTACGGAAAAACGGTACCAAATCGTGTGCGAGTACTTCCTGATACTCATCCGAGTTCATTCGCATGGAAGGAAACTGCAGAGGGAGGGTTCCGCCGGCGTGAAACGCACCCCCAAGAAATGAGACTACCGCCTCCATGTCCACGGCGACTGAAGAGCAGCGGGTCCTTGCGAAGATCATGCCAATACGAGTGTTGGCCGTCACATCCGTCCAGATTCCACTTCTTTTCGTCGGACCAGACCACCTGCACCGAGGAATGTTTTTTATCAATAGCCAAATAATGTCATGATTCTCACCTTACTCCAGTCACGTTTGTGCTCTCTGGTTGCGAATTCCAGGCGTCGAGTTTTATGATTCTCTGTCAATCGAGGTGCCGGCTTCATTTTAGAGTTGAAAAAGTGTCCAGTTTCCGAAAGAATGCGACGAACCGTCCTCTTAGAAGCTGGAACACCTGCTTCGGCTGCGATCTGCTTCAGTGACTTGGCAGCATTTGACGCTTTCTTCGCGATTGCGCGTCGATCCCGAGTCGAAAACTTTCGTGGTCGCCCACCCTTCTTCTGTGCAGTCGTCTTCAGTCGACCAGAGACGTAATTATTCACACAATTAGGGCTCCGACCCAACTGGCGTGCAATCTCACGATTGCTCTTCTTATTCGCCAATAACACGTCTATTTTCCCCTTTTCGACTTGAGAAAGTTGCGTTGCACTCGGCATTTATCTGCAAAAACAAAACTTTTTTGAAAATATAAAAAAATTTTAAAAAAAACATCTGAAATGAGCTTTTTAAAAAGTGAGCTCATAGTTTTTTTTTCAAGCTTTGGCAAGTCTCTGATTTCATTTCACAGGCAGACCGTCATATGTAAACTTTTTTATGCCCAGTCGATTTTACGGTTTTTGGCGGGAAATGCTCCATTCAAACTATATTACGGTTGTCAAGTGGGTCATATTATTTATTTGCGTGGTCAACTCCATGGCTGTTCGTTTTCTTTTGTTGCGCCTTCTAAAACATCGGAAAATGTTCAATTTGGTGGTGAGCTCAAAGTTATGCCACGCACTGTATATGTCTTGATTTTTCAATAGGTCGATCGCTCGAGCAGGTTGAAAGTTCCACTTTCCAGTTTAGGAAACCTGTTGAGGCTGAGTTATGGCTTATGAAACGTTCTACATATTTATGAAGATCAATGAGAATGTTTTATTTCAGTTTTAGCTGTGAAAACTCTGATACATTCATTCCGAGTGAGGGAGAGGGTCGGTAGGTCGGTCGCCCTAGAAAATTTTTGTACCAGTTGGCCGTTTACCTATGGTGAATGGTCAAGTTCTACTGTACATACTGTTTTATGTAGCTGTATTGGGCGATTTTCTCTTTTGAATTTAAAAACTATGAAAATTTTGGAAACGTTTATTTTCCTAGCTACTGGCGGTTATCTCTAAAAGTTTGTTTAGAAGATTTTTGCGGAAGCGAAAAGGCTTTTTGGGTTTTTTTCTCCACAAAACTCGCGAATCCGATGGTTTATGCTTTGACTTGGGTCATTCCCTATTCATTCTTGATATTAGCATATATCATTTTAAAAAGGCACTGTAAAAGAAATATAAAATAGCTTAATTTTGTGAAAATTTTAATTAATTTTTTCATCAGAAGTCTTCCAAAAAGCTTCCTTATATCCAGAAGCCGCTCGACCGCCCCCACGGCCATTACAATCGCTTGCGGTGGGTAATTACGGTATCATCGATAAGTATTTTTGTGGTTTTCAACCTTCTACAGCTCAACTCTTTCCTTTTACAGTTGAAGGCTAATGTTTCGTCGAGAAGGATCGACTTAGAGTGGAATCATGCTCCCGGTGAGTTCATTCATCATCTTATTCCAGTTATAGATAGACACCCTAAATAGGTGAAAAAGTGCAAATCAGGGGAATGGGCGGGAAGAATGATAAGACAAGCGCTAAACTGAGGAAAAGAATGAGACCCTGTTCTGAATACCTTCTCTTTGCGAGAATGTCTTTCAAGCTTTGGCAAGTCTCTGATTTCATTTCACAGGCAGACCGTCATATGTAAACTTTTTTATGAGTCTAGTTTTCTCGCCACGGCCGAGTCTTTGTTCACATCTTCTACTGCATTCCACGCCCGGGCGTGGCTATGGTAGTGTTTGCGACTGTTAGGCGAAGAGTCTCAAGTTCGACCCCCCCCAACCAACACACAACCACCCCAGCCAGATACAACCAAACAAGGGTGTTAAAAATGTTGGTAGTCCTCTTGCACGAACCTGATTGCTGGCAGCGACTTGTTCTAACATACTAGGTAGTCTGTCCCTTATCTCAGGAGAGCGCGTACCCTACCGCTAGTCGGGACCAATTGCGAGGAAGATTATTATTGTATTCGCGACTCGGACGTTTTTTTATCGGACGCTTTAGAAACTATATAAGTAAGACAAGAAATAGAATCATAAGAAAAATGAGAAAAGCTGAAGTAAGAAGAATTGAGTGAATAATGTGAGTTTTTGAGAGATTCTAAGAAATTGGAGCCTGTTATTTTGGATTAGTTGATAAGAGAAATGATTATCATGGCTAAGTCTTTGAAGAAAAGTTACCTTAAGAAGAAAAAAAGGAGTTATGGATGATTGCTTGATAGATCTTCAAATTCTAAGTTACACAGTTTAAAGGCAGTGACGCCTGGTTGAGATGACAAATGATTGAACTATCGCACAGAAAAAAAGCTAGTCCGCCGGGCGGGATCGAACCCAGACCATCTCGACTCAAACCGGGAGCGCGTGTTACCATTACACCATGGGGACACATTGCTATTCCGTGCGGTAGTGTCATATGAAAGGCTCATATGCCAGAACAAGGTCTGGGTTCGATCCCGCCCGGCGGACTAACTTTTTTTTCTTTTTTTTTCTGTGCGTTAGTTCAATCAATTGCTTGATAGAGGGTCTCTTTTAGGATTCGGCCTCGCCAAATATGTTTTGACAGTTGAAGAAGGGCTCACCAAGTATCCTATTCATATACCTCCGCACAAATATCGCCACAGGTTTAAATTCGAAAAAATTCTTTTTCCTCTCTTTTCTAGTGTCTCTCTCTCTCTCTCTCTCACTTTCTCTCTCTCTCTCTCTCTCTCTCTCTCTCTCTCTCTCTCTTATATTTATTTTTCAAGTTTTTTCTCCTACTGTTTTCCATACATGAAAGGTAATGTATTAGTTGCATACACCGAATCGGAGTGTCACAAACCTTTTTTTTTTGAAAAATGTTTTTAAAGAAAGACCTGAAAGGCTGTGGACTGCTTATGCAAATGAGAGTCCATAGGACCTGCCTTTGACTGTCTTCATCCTGAGTCTTCATAACTTACAATCCGTTTATTTTCTTCTGGAAAACAATTTGGCGGGAAGTTTCCTTCCGTTTCCACTCATCCGAATTGATAAGAATATCTTTCGCATCACTATTGTTCACTTGTTCCTTCATTCGACGTTCTATTGAAAGAATATATTTCTCACAGCATCGTAGTTGTCCCCGGTGAAGAGTACAACATTTCCATCTCAGCTGTTTGCGTCACCACCGAGAACGTCCTCTCCACTCACTCGATAAGCGTCAAAGCTGGTTTGGAAGAATAACTTTTCATAACTTTATTTTTGGTTAGCTCGGTGCCTTATCATGCTTAAGTTCAATTGGGGCGAGGGAAACTTCACCCTGCTTCTTTCTCCTCTAGAAGAAAAAAGAAGTTTGAATTCGAGGGGAGGAAGAGGTTTTGAATGAGCTCAAACATTACAAATGCCTTTTTCTTTCAAAGTACTTGAAGTGAAATCGTAGTTTGACTGCCTATTTTACTGTGATTTTTCAGTTCGCAACGCGTGAACCGGTAACATATATGACGCTGGCAACTAGGTTTTTCGCCATTTTCGGAAATCGCAATGACTTTTGTTGTATGTGTGGCTGATTTTGTAACATTTGTAGCAAAACCACAAAAAGACTGTTTTATTGCACACGATAATGGCACAGCCAGGAAAAACCATCAAAATAGCCTTATTTTATGGCATTGCCATCAAAAAAGCCTTATTTTGTCGCGCTGCCATCAAACTAACCTTATTTTATGGCGCTCCATCAAAATAGCCTTATTTTATGGTGAATGGAACAATTTCATTGAAAAGTTATTTCGTCAGTCCACTCCCACTACACTAAAAGATCCCACTACACTATTTCGTTTATTTCGTGGCTATTGACCAAATTTAATAGCGGAGAGAAAAAAGTATAGCGTTCGTGCAAACCCGGTCCGTATTGGTTGCTCGCTTTGTCCATATATGATTCTGCTATTAAATTTGGTGAATAGCCACGAAATAAACGAAATAGTGTAGTCGGATCTTCAAGTGTAGTGGGAGTGGACTGATGAAGAAACTTTTCAATGAAATTGTTCCATTCACCTTAAAATAAGGCTATTTTGATGGAGCGCCATAAAATAAGGCTATTCTGATGGCAGCGCGATAAAATAAGGCTTTTTTGATGGCAACGCCATAAAGTAAGGATATTTTGATGGTTTTTCCTGGCTGTGCCATTATCGTGTGAAATAAATCAGTCTTTTTGTGGTTTTGCTACAAATTTTACAAAATCAGCCACAAATACAATAAAAGTCATTGCGATTTCCAAAAATGGCGAACAACCTAGTTGCAAGCATCATATATGAGAGAAAAACCGAAGCGAAAATTGGTGTTCATAAATTCTAGAAGAGTTTTGCAGTGTTCAATTGTTGGGAAATGGAAGAGTTGTACAGAAAAGCAGTGGAATTCAGTGGATGCATCATGCAAAGGATCGTTCTATTTTACAGGTTTGACCTATAACGTTTTGGGTAGAAAATTTAGATAGGGACTGCTATTTGTAAGGCAAGAAGGTTAACATGAATGTGTCTTTGGTGAATAAGCGGTAAGAGTAAGACGGCTGGGTTCGATGTTGGCTCGAAAATCTTTGGTGAACAAGCGGTAAGAGTAAGACGGCTGGGTTCGATGTTGGCTCGAAGATCTTTGGTGAACAAGCCGTAAGAGTAAGACGGCTGGGTTCGATGTTGGCTCGAAGATCTTTGGTGAACAAGCGGTAAGAGTAAGACGGCTGGGTTCGATGTTGGCTCGAAAATCTTTGGTGAACAAGCGGTAAGAGTAAGACGGCTGGGTTCGATGTTGGCTCGAAGATCTTTGGTGAACAAGCCGTAAGAGTAAGACGGCTGGGTTCGATGTTGGCTCGAAGATCTTTGGTGAACAAGCGGTAAGAGTAAGACGGCTGGGTTCGATGTTGGCTCGAAGATCTTTGGTGAACAAGCGGTAAGAGTAAGACGGCTGGGTTCGATGTTGGCTCGAAGATCTTTGGTGAACAAGCGGTAAGAGTAAGACGGCTGGGTTCGATGTTGGCTCGAAGATCTTTGGTGAACAAGCGGTAAGCGTAAGACGGCTGGGTTCGATGTTGGCTCGAAGATCTTTGGTGAACAAGCGGTAAGAGTAAGACGGCTGGGTTCGATGTTGGCTCGAAGATCTTTGGTGAACAAGCGGTAAGAGTAAGACGGCTGGGTTCGATGTTGGCTCGAAGATCTTTGGTGAACAAGCGGTAAGAGTAAGACGGCTGGGTTCGATGTTGGCTCGAAGATCTTTGGTGAACAAGCGGTAAGCGTAAGACGGCTGGGTTCGATGTTGGCTCGAAGATCTTTGGTGAACAAGCGGTAAGAGTAAGACGGCTGGGTTCGATGTTGGCTCGAAGATCTTTGGTGAACAAGCGGTAAGAGTAAGACGGCTGGGTTCGATGTTGGCTCGAAGATCTTTGGTGAACAAGCGGTAAGAGTAAGACGGCTGGGTTCGATGTTGGCTCGAAGATCTTTGGTGAACAAGCGGTAAGAGTAAGACGGCTGGGTTCGATGTTGGCTCGAAGATCTTTGGTGAACAAGCGGTAAGAGTAAGACGGCTGGGTTCGATGTTGGCTCGAAGATCTTTGGTGAACAAGCGGTAAGAGTAAGACGGCTGGGTTCGATGTTGGCTCGAAGATCTTTGGTGAACAAGCGGTAAGCGTAAGACGGCTGGGTTCGATGTTGGCTCGAAGATCTTTGGTGAACAAGCGGTAAGAGTAAGACGGCTGGGTTCGATGTTGGCTCGAAGATCTTTGGTGAACAAGCGGTAAGAGTAAGACGGCTGGGTTCGATGTTGGCTCGAAGATCTTTGGTGAACAAGCTGTAAGAGTAAGACGGCTGGGTTCGATGTTGGCTCGAAGATCTTTGGTGAACAAGCGGTAAGAGTAAGACGGCTGGGTTCGATGTTGGCTCGAAGATCTTTGGTGAACAAGCGGTAAGCGTAAGACGGCTGGGTTCGATGTTGGCTCGAAGATCTTTGGTGAACAAGCGGTAAGAGTAAGACGGCTGGGTTCGATGTTGGCTCGAAGATCTTTGGTGAACAAGCGGTAAGAGTAAGACGGCTGGGTTCGATGTTGGCTCGAAGATCTTTGGTGAACAAGCGGTAAGAGTAAGACGGCTGGGTTCGATGTTGGCTCGAAGATCTTTGGTGAACAAGCGGTAAGAGTAAGACGGCTGGGTTCGATGTTGGCTCGAAGATCTTTGGTGAACAAGCGGTAAGCGTAAGACGGCTGGGTTCGATGTTGGCTCGAAGATCTTTGGTGAACAAGCGGTAAGAGTAAGACGGCTGGGTTCGATGTTGGCTCGAAGATCTTTGGTGAACAAGCGGTAAGAGTAAGACGGCTGGGTTCGATGTTGGCTCGAAGATCTTTGGTGAACAAGCGGTAAGAGTAAGACGGCTGGGTTCGATGTTGGCTCGAAGATCTTTGGTGAACAAGCGGTAAGCGTAAGACGGCTGGGTTCGATGTTGGCTCGAAGATCTTTGGTGAACAAGCGGTAAGAGTAAGACGGCTGGGTTCGATGTTGGCTCGAAGATCTTTGGTGAACAAGCGGTAAGAGTAAGACGGCTGGGTTCGATGTTGGCTCGAAGATCTTTGGTGAACAAGCCGTAAGAGTAAGACGGCTGGGTTCGATGTTGGCTCGAAGATCTTTGGTGAACAAGCGGTAAGAGTAAGACGGCTGGGTTCGATGTTGGCTCGAAGATCTTTGGTGAACAAGCGGTAAGAGTAAGACGGCTGGGTTCGATGTTGGCTCGAAGATCTTTGGTGAACAAGCGGTAAGAGTAAGACGGCTGGGTTCGATGTTGGCTCGAAGATCTTTGGTGAACAAGCGGTAAGCGTAAGACGGCTGGGTTCGATGTTGGCTCGAAGATCTTTGGTGAACAAGCGGTAAGAGTAAGACGGCTGGGTTCGATGTTGGCTCGAAGATCTTTGGTGAACAAGCGGTAAGAGTAAGACGGCTGGGTTCGATGTTGGCTCGAAGATCTTTGGTGAACAAGCGGTAAGAGTAAGACGGCTGGGTTCGATGTTGGCTCGAAGATCTTTGGTGAACAAGCGGTAAGCGTAAGACGGCTGGGTTCGATGTTGGCTCGAAGATCTTTGGTGAACAAGCGGTAAGAGTAAGACGGCTGGGTTCGATGTTGGCTCGAAGATCTTTGGTGAACAAGCGGTAAGAGTAAGACGGCTGGGTTCGATGTTGGCTCGAAGATCTTTGGTGAACAAGCGGTAAGAGTAAGACGGCTGGGTTCGATGTTGGCTCGAAGATCTTTGGTGAACAAGCGGTAAGAGTAAGACGGCTGGGTTCGATGTTGGCTCGAAGATCTTTGGTGAACAAGCGGTAAGAGTAAGACGGCTGGGTTCGATGTTGGCTCGAAGATCTTTGGTGAACAAGCGGTAAGAGTAAGACGGCTGGGTTCGATGTTGGCTCGAAGATCTTTGGTGAACAAGCGGTAAGCGTAAGACGGCTGGGTTCGATGTTGGCTCGAAGATCTTTGGTGAACAAGCGGTAAGAGTAAGACGGCTGGGTTCGATGTTGGCTCGAAGATCTTTGGTGAACAAGCGGTAAGAGTAAGACGGCTGGGTTCGATGTTGGCTCGAAGATCTTTGGTGAACAAGCGGTAAGAGTAAGACGGCTGGGTTCGATGTTGGCTCGAAGATCTTTGGTGAACAAGCGGTAAGAGTAAGACGGCTGGGTTCGATGTTGGCTCGAAGATCTTTGGTGAACAAGCGGTAAGCGTAAGACGGCTGGGTTCGATGTTGGCTCGAAGATCTTTGGTGAACAAGCGGTAAGAGTAAGACGGCTGGGTTCGATGTTGGCTCGAAGATCTTTGGTGAACAAGCGGTAAGAGTAAGACGGCTGGGTTCGATGTTGGCTCGAAGATCTTTGGTGAACAAGCGGTAAGAGTAAGACGGCTGGGTTCGATGTTGGCTCGAAGATCTTTGGTGAACAAGCGGTAAGAGTAAGACGGCTGGGTTCGATGTTGGCTCGAAGATCTTTGGTGAACAAGCGGTAAGCGTAAGACGGCTGGGTTCGATGTTGGCTCGAAGATCTTTGGTGAACAAGCGGTAAGAGTAAGACGGCTGGGTTCGATGTTGGCTCGAAGATCTTTGGTGAACAAGCGGTAAGAGTAAGACGGCTGGGTTCGATGTTGGCTCGAAGATCTTTGGTGAACAAGCGGTAAGAGTAAGACGGCTGGGTTCGATGTTGGCTCGAAGATCTTTGGTGAACAAGCGGTAAGCGTAAGACGGCTGGGTTCGATGTTGGCTCGAAGATCTTTGGTGAACAAGCGGTAAGAGTAAGACGGCTGGGTTCGATGTTGGCTCGAAGATCTTTGGTGAACAAGCGGTAAGAGTAAGACGGCTGGGTTCGATGTTGGCTCGAAGATCTTTGGTGAACAAGCGGTAAGAGTAAGACGGCTGGGTTCGATGTTGGCTCGAAGATCTTTGGTGAACAAGCGGTAAGAGTAAGACGGCTGGGTTCGATGTTGGCTCGAAGATCTTTGGTGAACAAGCGGTAAGAGTAAGACGGCTGGGTTCGATGTTGGCTCGAAGATCTTTGGTGAACAAGCGGTAAGAGTAAGACGGCTGGGTTCGATGTTGGCTCGAAGATCTTTGGTGAACAAGCGGTAAGAGTAAGACGGCTGGGTTCGATGTTGGCTCGAAGATCTTTGGTGAACAAGCGGTAAGAGTAAGACGGCTGGGTTCGATGTTGGCTCGAAGATCTTTGGTGAACAAGCGGTAAGAGTAAGACGGCTGGGTTCGATGTTGGCTCGAAGATCTTTGGTGAACAAGCGGTAAGAGTAAGACGGCTGGGTTCGATGTTGGCTCGAAGATCTTTGGTGAACAAGCGGTAAGAGTAAGACGGCTGGGTTCGATGTTGGCTCGAAGATCTTTGGTGAACAAGCGGTAAGAGTAAGACGGCTGGGTTCGATGTTGGCTCGAAGATCTTTGGTGAACAAGCGGTAAGAGTAAGACGGCTGGGTTCGATGTTGGCTCGAAGATCTTTGGTGAACAAGCGGTAAGAGTAAGACGGCTGGGTTCGATGTTGGCTCGAAGATCTTTGGTGAACAAGCGGTAAGAGTAAGACGGCTGGGTTCGATGTTGGCTCGAAGATCTTTGGTGAACAAGCGGTAAGCGTAAGACGGCTGGGTTCGATGTTGGCTCGAAGATCTTTGGTGAACAAGCGGTAAGCGTAAGACGGTATTATTCTTCGAATATGTGGGAAGAATTTGTTTTTCGCGATTTTTCATGATTTTCGGTTCATAATAGACAGTGGTTGTTTAGTGTGCAAGAAAAAGGTACAGACGCCCGCCGAAAGCGAAATTTTTCTTGTCATATGAGAGTCCTCCTTATGATTTGGAAAAACAGAGGCCCGCCGACAGAAAGTCTGACATGACTATTTAACCCCTGATAAAAAATTGAAAATAAAACCTATTTCTATAGAATCTTCATTTTAAGCGTTTAAAAAGAGGAGTCAATAAAACAATCACGATGTTCAGAGAAGAAGGACTGTAAAAGGTAAGGGTTTTCAGATGCAAACCTCAGATATATTGGGACGAGATTCATTTCAAAGGCCGCAGTATAATGGAGAAGTATCTAAAGGATAACAATGGGCAGCCGGCGAATATGATCAACCGAGTTGTGAATGGTTAGCATGGGTTCAGGACGAATACGAACCAGAAAGAGATTCTGCATGATGATTTACTTGCTGGTGGCAAGAAATATCAGTTTAACTGGGAAAAGACAGGTTCACTTGAAAGTTGCGCCCTTGCAAAATCTGCCAACTGATGGAAGAAGTTGACTTTTAAGGCCGTGAATGCAGTCATTTCAAATAGTTTCTTTAGTCGGTTAAATGTGAGAATCTATGCGATAAGCATCTGTAAACCTTGTGATAATTAATTCCTATCGCTTCTCTCATCTTTTTTTGAATCTTGCACTTATTTCACCACTAGCCTTGTCGATCTACGCCCTTATGTATCGCGTGGTAATCAAAAGTGGGATGAATGTAGAGGACTGTTCCAGGACTGTTCTTCTCGGGCCGCCTGACTCCCTCAGGCGAGCTTCCTTCCGAGTCTCCTTTTGGAGATCGCCGAATGCTCGTCCCATGTGAGACTCTCATCACTCCCGAAACGTTAGTTCAATCAATACCCGGGGCTATATAGTATAATATTTTTTATGCATAATTCAAACTGCAAATTCAGTAAATCTTCTAAAATTCATTCACACGATCTCTCCATATCTTTAATCGCATGACTCTTCTCAGAAAAATTTCTAAAGTTCCATACCATGGAAAGGCTGGCGTTGATAAAAGGCAACGTGGGAGTCGAATCCAAAAATTATTTAGGTTTTTTAGCTATTTGTTCCAGTGTGAACTTGTATTTCGCGGACTTTTACTGCAATTCGAAGGAGCACTATGTGACAATTGTCATTTGCGTCAAAGGAAGCGATACGGATATGTCAGTCATATGAATGTTTAGAGTTCCCCACTGCTGCTAGACACACTAGCAGTGACCCAGCGGGCAGCCACTATGTAGTTCTGCCAGAATAGGACTGTCTCACATCTCAGGGGAGCGCGCACCCTACTGCGAGGCGGGAACAAACGCGGGGAAGATCGTTATTATTTCATGAATGATGCGAGTTAAGACTGCGAGAATTGAGGCTGAAAGGGTATGGCTTCGTAATGAGGGGGAGGGAGGTTGAGAAACTTACAACCAGTTGGCTTCATAGAGTTCATATTAGAACAAGACAGTAATCAGAAAGCCGCACTCAAAAGAATACATACTAAGACTGTAAGAAATTTCATTAGCTCCTGCTCCCCAAACCCCGTTCTAGGTAGGAAACCACCCAGAATCCATAAATCAGCGAACCAACTCTCCAGGGAGCAACAAATAACATATCGCAGCTCCTTAGCGGCTATGCAAGTTCCCTTAAGAGCTACCTACACAGAATAGGAGCTGTCCAATCCCCTCTTTACTCAAAATGTTTAGAAGAGCCACATACAACTAGTCATTTATTCTCATGTCGCTGTGACCACACACTTTTAAGAACAATAGATTTGTGGAATAACCCGACGTCTGTTGTTGAGTTCTTTTACCAGTGATTACTTTCTCTCTAAAAAATATAAAACCCCGAGAGAGAAGGAGAAATGAATATGATTAGATAAATGATGTAAGTAAGGACATTGTTTTCTGAGCCATACTCAAGAAGACCTCGTCTAACCAACCGGAGACCTTCAACGGCGAAACCACAACAACAACATCGAGTTCATATGCCAACGGCCAGCCTGATAGATTCAAACGTCGCTGATGTGGTAGAAAAGCGTTGTGATATTTCACCGAACTCTAGAATATTCACCCATTTGTTTTTCTAACGCTTTCAAAATTTGCGAAAATCTATGTGCTTCCCACAGAAGTGAACAGACAACAAGAACGTGACATTACTTACAGATATTGCTCGAGAAGACTTTTGCGGCTGAACATAGAAACGAACCCTTTCATCCAAGCCCAGGTTTCTTTCTTGCAATTGTTCAAGAAGGATAAAGTATGACTATTCAAGATGGATGAAGTATGACTATTTAAGTAGGATAAAGTATTAATAAGCACTGTTTGATATGAAATAGATTCATCGCCTATTTTTATCAAAAAATATCAATTATCTGGATCGTTTTGCAGCATTTAAAAGATAATTAAACCATGTTAACTCTCGGCATTTTCTATTTAGACCTTGGCAGTTTGGAAGGGCATGATGGAAGAACCGTGGAAGATGCATCATGGTTCCATCAAAAATACTTGAAGCATTAAAGTAAAGAATCGTATTCAGCGACACCCTCCTTACGGTCATTTGGAGTTTTTCGTGAACCGGCATGTTTGGGTGGAGTTGCTGTACACAGAAAACATCCATCTGGATCAGGGACGGTTCGAAGTCATCAACGTTCGAGGTCATTCATGACTTCTTACTCTTTCTCTCTTTTTCTTTACTTATTTTTCTTTTCGCAACCAACTCTTGCTATCCATCCTCCCTTTCTCCTTTCCTTTCTCTTCTTCACTGACCCTCTCACTCTTTTTCATCTTATGTTTTCTTAACTCTTAAGTATCCCGGTCATTTCAGGAAAAGGAACAGCTACAATCGGGGGGTTACCCAACAACAAGAAGTGTACAGTTTGTAATTTGTATCCGGGAAATCCACCACCTCACTTCAACGATCGCATAGAGACAACCGAAACAGCCACCCAGAAAGAGATGCCGAGAAAAGAGAAAGAGGTGGTGGAGGACTCTACTGGCGCTCTTCTCCTGGTCCCCAATCAACAGAGCTTTCCTGGATATATAGATGTGGTAGAGGCATTGCTGCACCTGGTTGACGAAACCGTTAAAAGAGAGGAAGAGGAATCCGCTTTTGCCTTTGAGGTTAATGTGCGAGTCATTTCTAGCAAGGTCACTCTACCAGTCATATTAGAGTAGAATACAATACTAATATAGGCTTGATTTAGAAGTAATAATCTATTTATACAAGGTTACTGTACAAGTAATATTATTTTAAAACGATTCAATTGTGCAAGTCTTTCAAACGGGATGCTTGTATAAGTCATGAATCAACTACTTTACGAGTCACTCAAAAAGGAACCGTGCGAGTTATTTTATTTTACATCCTTGGTTCCAGCAGAGTCATTTATCAAAACATCAATTAAGTCTTTCACAAATTAAAATTATTTTTGAAATTTTTGGTTGCGTTTTGTTCTCAATCATACATAGAATCATTGTGAATTTTAAGGATGAATTATATTTTCTGGAAAGAGCTGAAATTATTTAGGTGCCCTATAGCTTTTCTCCAAATTCATGACGTCCTTCGAATTTCAGAATTTGCCTTTGTCTTCGAATGAAAAAGTGGAGAAGCTCTTGACAAAGTTGGACGGGATCGCTGGAGAAGTCAAGCTAAATTGGGTTAGTTTCCTATTCTCGAGTCCCATTCCTTGTTTGGGACTTCACACACTTTTGAGTCTGCTTTTGACTAGGTGATGTGCCAATTCTCATGACTTGCAGGTTTCCGAGGCAGCCTTTAAAACTCGGGAAGTTATCGATTGGTTCAAGGTGGAGAAGCGGCTCTTTTTGAGGTTACTTCTAGCAGAACCACACTCATTATAGAATATAGTCAATAGAACTCGCTCTAATCAATTCTATCTCAGGGATCTGAAGAATGTGATGCGGCAACGACTGGAGGAGTCGCAGATTGGTTCATGCGAAGAAGTCGATGAAAAAGGTAATCTCTCAGAAGAATACAAGTGAATCTAGTCAGAGGGGTCCAAGAGGTACTGTAGATTGGTGTATTGATAACGCTCTGCAAGCCCCGGTTAGGCAGCGGAGGTTCGGTCCTGGCCGAGGGCCATTTTTGCCCGTGCGATGGATTTCTTTCATCCTGTATTTTCCTAGCTGAATACGAAGAGCATAGCCTGATTAGCAGAAGTGGATAGTTCGACTACCTCTTCTTGTTATTGTTTAGCAAGCGTGGTTTGTTCCATTCCTGAGTTTACACGAGAGTTTACTGAGAAGGATGAGAGGTTTGTTCTTTGAAAATGCTTTCTGAATCTCTCTCCGAAGATACATTGACAAAGACATTGAAAAATTTTAGACGAAGAAAATTCTGTGAACGAGACACGAATTCTCTTGACAAAGGAAGAAGAAGAAACAGAACAAGTCAGTCTTTTTCAGATTCCTAAAAGTAATTTTTTTTTCTTCAGATCTGGATGGATAAAGTGTTGATTTTACGCGAAGAAAAAGTTCTGAAGAGACGAGACTCTGCTCAACAAAAAAAGGAAAGATAGTAATGGTAATAAGGAAGAAAAAACGGTTGAAGATGAAGAAAATCTAAAAATGAAACAATGTTTTTTTCAAGTTTTAATGGATTGAACCCTTGGCATTCATTGCAATCATGAATGCCATTTTTTAAGTTACTTTTTTTGTGGCTAAAAGAACAAAGTTGTGAAACATTTGAATGACAGGGCCTTGATTTAAAAGATTTTCATCATGGTTCGTTTTTCAGTTGCTTCTGCTGAGCGATTCGGAAGAGCTCGTAGAAGTAGATGAAGCAGAGGAGCTGAGGGTCTTGCAGTGAAGTGGATCAATACATACTGTACAGAATTTAGTAGAGAAGAAACACACACCCAGCATTCTTACCGTTGTTGTTGTTGTTTGCCCATAGGTCCTGTCGAGGGGAGTCCTTTGGGATAGGTTGGTGAGGATCCTTTTGAGTCCGGAGAAATTTTCTCCGTCTACAATCGCACCGCTGTCGGCGATCCTCTTCGCGAGACCCATTCGTTGACCGGAGAAGGGCAAGAGGCTATTTTACTGGCGCCTCGACTCGCCATTATTCTTACCGTTCTCTCCTCATTCTTGTTCTGTCGGCCTTCTACCTTTTTGTTACCGCCTGAATAAGCTAGATTGCCGCTCGTATAGATTTCTTTTGATAGTATTCTTGAACACTTAATCAATGGCGAGTCGAGGCGCCAGTATAATAACCTCTTGCCCTTCTCCGGTTAACGAATGGGTCTCGCCAAGAGGATCGCCGACTGCGGTGCGAGTGTAGACGGAGAAAATCTCTCCGGACTCAAAAGGATCCTCACTACCAACCTATCCCGAAAGGACTCCCCTCGACAGGACCTATGGGCAAGACAACAACATCTACTTCAATACTCAGTTGCATCAATTTTCTTTCAGAAATAGTCAATTAACTTTTGTTTAAATTGTTTTATCATGATTTGAAGCTCACTCTGCTCATCACTCACTTGTGTCTGGTTGCCTTCCGCTCGTTCTGACTTACGGAATAATCACAATGATAAGTTTAAAACGCTAAGCGGTGGAACAAGACTTTTCTTAGCTAGTAGCTGCTTGTTCCTCTGACGAAGTCTTCTCACGACTATCAGTTGTCCGTCAGCTATGATTGTTATCACGACTATCAGTTGTCCGTCAGCTGTGATTGTTATCACGACTATCAGTTGTCCGTCAGCTATGATTGTTATCACGACTATCAGTTGTCCGTCAGCTATGATTGTTATCACGACTATCAGTTGTCCGTCAGCTATGATTGTTATCACGACTATCAGTTGTCCGTCAGCTATGATTGTTATCCCTGGCGTTGAAGGCTTTCCTAAAAGCTCTCTGATGTGTTTTTTAAGCAAGGATCCCACAATTATCATATGCTTTTCTGATGCTCCGGAATAAGTTACTGATGTATTTCCTACTCTTCAGGCTGTCATGCTGCACCTTTTGAGGGCGGGCATCGTTGTATCAATGTTTTCAATCTTTCTCTAATAACTGTTCAATCCAGCCTACCTTCTCGTGTTTTGGATTAGCGTTGTTGTACATAATTAGCCATTGTCAAGTGGACTTGTGATATAAACGGGTGCTCGTGATCACTTCATTTCCTTCGAGGTATCGAATAACATATTTAAAATTTATTATTGAAGTTAGAAATATATAGGTAATAATCAAAAAATAACAGAAAAACATATGCTTTTTGCAATTTTTCTCATTATCAGAGCCTCTCTTTCCATTATTACTGCAAAAAGTAACAAAATCGCGATAAAGCTTTCAATAAACAATGTATTTTGCAATAATGCTTGTTCTATTCTAATTCTTATTACAATTTCATTCAAAAGTTCATGAAATGATGTCGTTAAACAAATTTTTTTAAATAAAACGAGAATTGAATGTTCCATGGGGAAAAACACCAACTGAAGCCGTGATCTATCCAATTATTTTGAAATGCTCACCAATCAATTGCTTCTTAGTAGTAGAATTAAATAAATTAATTTTGAAGAATGAAAAAAGTTTTTTTACGAGATATGAATCTATGAGTGCCAGAGAATCTGAGACCGATATATCAAACTCAAAGAGGTAGTAGCAAGTATTTATAATAGGCTGAAGTTTTTTGGCTAATTGCTTTTGAGATGACCATTTACTGGTATAACACGGGTTATAAGGTATATTTCATTAAGCAGTAGAAATAAGAGGCGTCGACCAGACTATCACACGAACAAAAGCTTTTCTACGGGCGGGATCGAACCCAGCCATCTTAGTCGGGAGGGCGAGCGCGTTACCAACGAAGGTCTCATTCCCAGTCTGTGTTATATTGCCATATGAAACGCTCAAAGACCCTGTTAGTAAATTGTATTTGTTGGATGCGTATCGTGAGATTTTGAGAAAAGCAAGTGGGGAAAGTCTGCGTGCCATATGCTACATGAATGAGTGATTCAGAAGTTTTTACTATCCGATCAATGTCAGAGGACGAAAGAATACAGGACTTTCTGCGGTGGTCAAGAAACAAGGGCATCCAATTCGACGGTCTTTATCTGCGACCATGTCCAGACAAGGTGCGCTGTACTAGATCACATGATAAGTTGGGTAGAACGCAATTTTCAAATTGAACACTTGGCTACGCCTTTCAGAGTTGTTGGTTATACATGCGGATTTCGGTGCATGAGAGAAGATCGGAACAAAATATTCAGCGAGACCCTTTCTCAGTGTGAAAATTCAAATGGTAAACTCAGAGATATCTCGACTTATTCTATTCGGAGTAGCCTAAAAATTTATTTTTATGTTGCAATTATAAAAACTCACAGCTTTAAAGAAGACTCATTTTGAGGGCGGCTACGGGCTGTTCTCGAAGGAGAGTCACAAGGATAATGCAGTGCTGATCTCCCTCCCGCTCACTCTGCTCATCACGGCGGGTCACGTGGCGGATCTGCCTCGATACGAACGATTCCTCGCCCAGTCTCAGTTGATATTCTGATTCTCAAACAAGTTTTATTTCGAGAGACTGGAGGGATAGAAATCAAAAGTTTCCGTTCTGCGGTTACATACCAACCTTCTCCTGATGGAAGGTACAGGCAAAACCTGGTTAAAACAGATCATTGTTCTTTTTTTAATGACTCCTGTTGGAAAAAATAAAAGGGATTTAATGTTGTTATTATATATTTTTTCAATTTTTATTTTCAATATAATTTTGGTTGGTAATATAAGTTGCAGTGTAAAACTCACTCCTTTCGAGATGCTCGTCTTTTTTTTCTACATGGAGAACGAGGAACAATCTGAGTATTCCCCTTATTTGCGTCTTCTTCCCAGGTATTTATACTTTGTTGTTCAAAAAATCAGTTTATGTATTTATTTTGTGAGTGTTGAGAGAGATCGTCTCTCTTCTCGCTCTCTCTTTTACACGGTTGAAGGAGAAGGATTTTAGTCTGGTAGAGGCAAGGTTGAAGGAGAAGGATTTTAGTGTGGTAGAGGTAAGGTTGAAGGAGAAGGATTTTAGTGTGGTAGAGGTAAGGTTGAATGAGAAGGATTTTAGTGTGGTAGAGGTAAGGTTGAAGGAGAAGGATTTTAGTGTGGTAGAGGTAAGGTTGAAGGAGAAGGATTTTAGTGTGGTAGAGGTAAGGTTGAAGGAGAAGGATTTTAGTGTGGTAGAGGTAAGGTTGAAGGAGAAGGATTTTAGTGTGGTAGAGGTAAGGTTGAAGGAGAAGGATTTTAGTGTGGTAGAGGTAAGGTTGAAGGAGAAGGATTTTAGTATGGTAGAGGTAAGGTTGAAGGAGAAGGATTTTAGTGTGGTAGAGGTAAGGTTGAAGGAGAAGGATTTTAGTCTGGTAGAGGTAAGGTTGAAGGAGAAGGATTTTAGTGTGATAGAGGTAAGGTTGAAGGAGAAGGATTTTAGTGTGGTTGAGGTAAGGTTGAAGGAGAAGGATTTTAGTGTGGTAGAGGTAAGGTTGAAGGAGAAGGATTTTAGTCTGGTAGAGGTAAGGTTGAAGGAGAAGGATTTTAGTGTGATAGAGGTAAGGTTGAAGGAGAAGGATTTTAGTGTGGTAGAGCTAAGGTTGAAGGAGAAGGATTTTAGTGTGGTAGAGGTAAGGTTGAAGGAGAAGGATTTTAATGTGGTAGAGGTAAGGTTGAAGGAGAAGGATTTTAATGTGGTAGAGGTAAGGTTGAAGGAGAAGGATTTTAATGTGGTAGAGGTAAACGCACTTTGAATCACTTGATTTGTCGCATCTTTCCACAAACTCGACCAGAGAGCGCTGAGTGCCAAAGATAGTTTTTTCATGCAGTGAACCTTTATTGACAAGAAAAATGCTAGAAAAGTCTATTTGACAATAAAATGCTATGAAGCATGAAGAAAATGGGAACTAACTTAAAGTTGAAATAGAATGCGAAAATAGTTGAATTAAGAAGATTTATATATGTGATAAACCTCTTGGATTCACCGACAGCTTTGAGATTTTGTCATCTATTGCGTTTTAAGGACATTCTCCACCCCGGTCGGAGAGGGCCTTACAGTGTCGGAGGAAGATCTACCCCTTTCAGTTCGACCTTTCTGGCAGCAGCAGCAGAGAGAGCTCGCTTCCATCAAAAAACACGTAATTTTTCAGCTGCCTTAAGGTAAACTGAAGTTCACGATGGTAGAGATACGGAGAATTTCATGATCTCTTCTGCCGAAAAGATTTGGGAGGAAAGGTTCAAATACTGAGAAGGCAAACGAGTCGGGAAAGAACGAGAGGGAAGGCAAACGAGTCGGGAAAGAACGAGAGGGAAGGCAAACGAGTCGGGAAAGAACGAGAGGGAAGGCAAACGAGTCGGGAAAGAACGAGAGGGAAGGAAAACGAATCGGGAAAGAACGAGAGGGAAGGCAAACGAGTCGGGAAAGAACGAGAGGGAAGGCAAACGAGTCGGGAAAGAACGAGAGGGAAGGCAAACGAGTCGGGAAAGAACGAGAGGGAAGGCAAACGAGTCGGGAAAGAACGAGAAGGACGGCAAACGAGTCGGGAAAGAACGAGAGGGAAGGCGAACGAGTCGGGAAAGAACGAGAGGGAAGACAAACGAGTCGGGAATAAATAAACGAGAGAGAGGGCAAACGAGTCGGGGAAAAACTAGAAGGAAGGCAAACGAGTCGGGAAAGAACGAGAGGGAAGGCAAACGAGTCGGGAAAGAACGAGAGGGAAGGCAAACGAGTCGGGAAAGAACGAGAAGGAAAGCAAACGAGTCGGGAAGGCAAGCGAGACTTTGAAGAGTGTTAAAGCGAAGAATTGGAGGCAAACGAGACTTTGAAGAGTGCTAAGGCGAAGAATTGGACGGGTGAACAACGATTCAGACAAATATTTTTGTTTGTTTGTTTTTAAAACTTTATAGCTTTTTGGTATAACAATTGTGAGTGTTAATGTTGTTAAGTTGTTGCCTCTTCTGGGCAGGGATGCTGATGAAGAAAGACTGCTGTGGGCGTGGCATGTTGTCAATACTAGGTTAGTCTGCTAGTTGATCTACGCTAATTTTTATACTAGAGTGACTTTTGTGTATATTTTCTCACTAAAGATACGAGAGCACTATATGCCGCAAGTCACCTATCAAAAAGAAAAATCAGGTGCATATACAACGAGAATGTCCCACATGCGAGAATAAACCAGTCCGATGGCGACACCATTGCAGTCATTCCGTTTGTGGACATGCTCAATCACAGTCCGCAAGCACAAGTTAGATTTTTCTTTCAAGTATTTGTTGAAACGAGGTAGATCAAGTGAAGTACAGGATAATTGATAGTTTGTATAGCAATCAGAGAGGACCGACTTTTGATCACAATCGAAAATTTTTGGCCCCTCGGTTTAGATGATTTTGCTCCGGGTCAGTTTTCCACACTTCAACGAGTAGAACCCTCCTTTACTCGCTCTTCTGAGAAGTTGCCAAAAAATAACTCTCTCCACTCCTAATCGATATTCCTACCCTGTTTTCTTAGAGTGGCTGTTATGTGATGAATACCTCAACTCTTCATTTCTGTCCTCGAAATTCTCCGGAAAAATCCAACTGAAATGTACCTTTAAATCCCAAAAAAATCCCTCCCTTCCTGAATTGTCCAATTTCATTTTCATGCGAAGTTTTGAAATATTTCGCGTAATAAAACCTCGAAATGAAAATAAATACTATTATTCAGAGTTTTTTCATAAGCTGTCTGTAATGAAAAAGGCATTACAGTGCGTGGCGGAAGCTGATAAGCGGAATGGAAGATATGTCGTGAGGACTAACACAACTGTGATCTCCGGGTTCGTATCCAGATTAAAAATAAGGATGATGCTATGAAAAAATTTTTTTCTTCGAATGTTGCGGCCAGTAGATAATTGGAGATTTTCGTTGACTTTTTGTTTGTTTATATTATTGAGAAGTGTTGACTTGAGATGAGAACATTCCAAAACAAGAGACGCTAAATAATGACACAAAAAAAACAAAAAAAAGGTTATTTATCGAGGTTGAGTAGCACGATAAATTTATGAAGGCAATTGAAAAAAGAAGATAAGGTTTTTACAAAATTCAAGCTTTTCACTTCAAATTCACAAAAGGTCAGTTTGTATGTAAATTGCACTTCAAACTTCCTGTTTTTTTGTTGCTTTGGCTTAAAATTCAGGTGTTTTTACTGTTTTTCGACTAGGCTTAGGTAAAGGTTACTCCGACGAGGCCGTACGGTTTAGGAACGAGACCATGTGTAAAGTGTGGTGCAATATACATACACCCTCACCTTCTTTTGCAATTGCCATTTATGATTGTATTGAGAGTGGGAGATATAGAAACCATGTGAACGAAACGGCTTCATGGCGTCTTGTTCCTTGAAGGCCGGTGAAAATTGTTCATAGCTTTTTACCAAAGACTATCTTTTCAGCAGTCTTGAATTGAAGCAAATTAGCTTTATCATCAAATGATAGCTTGTTATGGCTATCGCTGATGGGGAACTTGAGAGGGAATTTCGGAACTGTGGTTTTCTTGGACGCTTTATCGAAATGTCATGTCAATTATGAAGGTAGGTTTATGTATTGGGTCAGCGGGGAGTCTTCTAGGATCTTGACGAAGGCTTCGACTTCTTTGATCTCAGAATTATCATCGGCAATTCTGTTCCAGAGAGCAACTAATGTTCTTCACTAACAATATTATGTGAGGGTTTACATATGAGAAAATTTGGTGATATGAATAGGAAACAGTAGTGTAGCGCTTAAGAGTCTGGGTAGAAGATATAGTGTTTCGAACACATTCCGAAGATTTGGTGATACCTATGCATCATCAGAAAGAGCGAGGGAAAACGAGGTGATGAAGAAGCGTTTTTGGTATTGATTCTAAGATGTGAGGTGTTCGTGTGCTACGGGCCGCATGATAATGGCCGGCTCTGGATCGAGTACGGATTCCGACTTCCTCCCACTCTCAATCCTTTCATCAAAATAGTGATCACCACTGGTTAGAAAGAATCTTAAAGGTTTATAACAAGACTCTTTTGAAGGGCCTGTAAAAGATTAAGAGCTTTTGTGCAATGTTCCCTCAGTATAGAAGAGCATTGCCCCGAAAGCGAAGGCTCCCCGTTAAATTAAAAGGTTCGCTACCCGTTAAATCTCCGGTTTTTGCATGATTTTCTGTGAGTTTGGTCCATCCTTCTGTTCACAGGTGATAGATACAAAGTTGAAATTATAATTATCAGTGATAATATTAAAAATAATTAACAATAAAAGCTAACTCTAGTTCGTATGAACTAGTCAAAAATGAAAGGAAAAACTACATCTCTAAAAATGGTCAAGCTTTGCAATAGTGAAAAGTTAACTGGTGGTAAAAGGCAAAAAAAATGAAAAATTGACTGTGAAGACTCTTTAATTCCTCATCATTCTAGGCCCAACGCTCAAAAATGAGTGGTTTCTTTGAGAGAAAAAAAAAGAAAACCAGGCGACCTTTGGTAAGATATCAATGTTGAATGATACCAGAGCTGCTGGTTACTCTTGCGAGAGAGTGTGGGATCGAAGTAAGTGAGAGAAACGTCGCGGCTCTCGAGGAAGCGGCCATACCGAGGTGATATCATAATCAGAGTATACCAGGGGATTTCACTGATCTCATTGGAATGTGCATTATATTGTAAGCGTGTTTAGCTCATTCGTTGAGAATAACGAAGGTTACTGCTTCACATTTCGTTCCTTACACAATTTTTGCACACGTTTTCATGCAAATGGCAACTGTATGTTCGTTACGAACTAAAAGTTTGCCTAAGAAGAGCTATGGATAGCGATTACTCTCATTTGAACTATATTACCACAAGGTTTCAGTACGATGTACGCTTCGGATGATGGTGCAAACTGGCAAATGCGAATCAATATTCGCATACTTCTCATGGAAAATAACCAAGTGTAAGTAGTCATTTTGCTTTATACAGGCTGTATTTCACTACGTAGATAAAAAAAACCAATTAAGAAGAAACATGCAGACTGAAGGCAGACCGAAAGCGTGTGAAAAAAATGAAGAACATTTTACTCGAAGAGAATAATTACAACTAGCTTTCTGTCGGGAGTGAATAGATTTACTTACAGTTGTGGCGAAATAATATCTTATCAATTATATCACTCAGTGGTCAAAACAGTATTAATGATTTTGTGATAAAACTGTTATTTGAAGTAAAAATTGGCGCCAAACCGTGTACGAAGAGGAGGATGAAGAAAGTGGAGATGAAGCGAAGGAAGAAGCTAGAGGAGTGAAA
The DNA here is from genome assembly GCA_964056735.1 of Allodiplogaster pararmata. Classification (NCBI taxonomy): domain Eukaryota; kingdom Metazoa; phylum Nematoda; class Chromadorea; order Rhabditida; family Diplogasteridae; genus Allodiplogaster; species Allodiplogaster pararmata. The sequence continues at coordinate 15,329,770 of OZ057407.1, forward strand.
GAGAGCAAAGAGAAGGCAGCTCTCAGAAGCATCCTCGCCAAGTTGCACGCTCTGCTCACTAACAAGGCCAAGAAAACACCCGAGTATATCCGATGGGTTTGGCAGGAGCAAATTGAAATGCTAGAAATGCAACAAAGTGTCATTTCATGAGAGCGAACTTGTGAAAATGAGTCTTGCGTATCATGAGGCTTGCGTATTGCGTATAAAGCTGATCTAACGAAAACTGCTCAAGCTGATCTAACGCACTTCACACCCTTTCTGAGTCACTCCTGGACCTTTTCACTTTAGTCTAATGATGACTCATTGTCAGAACAAGAGAGAGATAGAAGAAAGAGGGAGAAAAAAGTAAGGCAGAGAAGTTAAATTAAGCGAGAGAGAGAGAGAGAAAGAGAGAGAGAGAGAGAGAGAGAGAGAGAGAAAAGAGTAAAAAACAGAAAGATAGTGGAAGAGTAAGAAACAATTTCTGTCACAACCGGGGGCCGTATCCACGAATGTCGCGGGAAGCTAAAAAAGCTTCCCGAGCCTTCCCGCGGGCAAAAACGGAAGGCTCGGGCGAAAGTTCGTATCCACCAATTACGCGGGAAGCTCCCGCGCCTTCCCGCGGGCAGCTTTTACCTTCCCGTACCTTTCACAATGTTTAGGTGCGGGCCAAACCTTCCCGCGACTAAATTTTTCCATGAAAACCGTATTATTCTACTACTTTTCAACTTTAAATGACAAACTTCAATCTAAATTTTGTTTTTCGCTCATGTGTGTTCTTCGTTTTTTTTCGCGTTTTTTTTTTTTGTTTTTCGTTTTTCGCTCATGTGTTTGTTTTTTTTTTTGCTCAAAAAATTTTTTTTTGCTCATGCGACGGATTATATCTTGTTTGATTAAGTAGGATAATTGTAATTTTTTTCGATGAGTATTTTTTTTCAATGAGTCCTCCTTATATGAGAGTCCTTTTTTCTCGAAAAAATTTGAAGAAAAAAAATATAAAAAATTTTCTCTGTGTAAAAAAAATTTCTCTGCAAAAAAATAAAAAAATTTGAAATAAAAAATTTCTCTGTGCTCCGAACTAACACTCTGAAAATTTTGAGGAAAAAAATATTTTCTTCATCGGTTTTTTTACATGAGGGATCACGCTTTATAAAATAGAATATGTTACATATTAACACACAATGATGTTGGAAAGCTCAAAATTTAAATTTTATAACCTTTCTCTTAAATTCGTATTCGCTACAGCACTGACCCCTTCATGTAAAAGAAAGCCGTGTTTCGTAACCTTCATTTTTTTAGAGCCGTCTTTTTTTTTGTTTTTCGTCGCATAAATTGGAAGTGGCAAAATATGAAGAAAAAAACAAAATACGGAGAAGAAAAAAATTGAGAAAAAAACAAAATAAGAAGAAAAAAAGTAAAAAAACAAAATAAGAAGAGAAAAATTGAAGAAAAAAAACAAAACAAATGAAGAAAAAAACAAAATATGAAGAGAAAAAAATTAAGAAGAAAAAACAAAATATGAAGAAAATTGACCGAGCAAACGAAAATTGCTCCAAACTCAACAAACAAATTGTATCCGATACAGCAACTTTTTGTATCGGCTGCTGTATAAAAAAACAACTGTGAACTGTATCCATTTATTTACAGGAGATATTAGAAATACAAGTAAAATATCGCTGTATCCAAACTTTCATTGTATCGCTGTATCGCTGTATCCAAAATATCCAATTAGAAAGAGGCCCCAGTGATTTTTAATGTGAAAATATTGATAAACTAAATATAAAAAATACAAGGTGAAGCATTATGAAAATTTAAATTTGAACATCCCTCCAAAAAAACTACAAATACGCAAGGCCTTTGGCCTTCCCGCGGGAAGGCTCGGGAAGCTTTCTTCCCGCTGCTTCGTGGATAGCGTTTTAGAAGACGCGGGCGAAAGCTTCCCGCGGGAAGGCTCGGGAAGCTTCCCGCGCTGGCCCTTCCCGCGACTTTCGTGGATACGGCCCCGGAAGTACAGGGTGTTCCATCATAAATTCATGATCGAATTTCATTAATAACTTTTCGCAGAGTTGACCGAATGGGATGAAATTTCAGAAGCACCTACACTCAGGATAGGACGCATTATTCTTAAGTTTCAGAAATTTTTTATAAATTTGAATACATTGAACATGAATAAAAAGGATCCACGCATATTTCATTTGATTTATTCTATGTTAATTTGGATTGGTAGGGAAGGTTAGGAGAGAGAGAGATATAACATGGACTGCATTAATATTTCAGGTGAGTGGCTCATGCTTGTTGGATGTAATTGTTAAACTCTCAATCTTGACTGAATTTTTTTTACAATTTCTCCAATGATTTAAACAAGTAAACAATGTTTTTTTAAATTATATGGTAATTACTCAACAACATACATACATTCTCGTCATACATTTTCAATCTGAAGGATTAAGGATCGGTAATACTGGGGTTAGGTAGAAAAAGATATTTTTAAGCTTTCTAACATAAATAGAAAAAAATCACTATTAGAAGTGGATATCAGTTTTTCAGGTATACAATTCCATTATTAAGTTTTTATATTGATCTTTTTTCGCTACAAAAAACAGTTTAAACAACTTCTTTCAACAAATTCGAAGCATTTTCCAACAAATTTGAAGCGATTTCATAAAAAAATTCAATGATATATTTGAGCCAACCATGGGAAACACAACAATATTCACGATATAGTTGAGCCAACCATGGGAAACACAACAAAATTCAATGATATAGTTGAGCCAACCATGGGAAACACAACAATATTCACGATATAGTTGAGCCAACCATGGGAAACACAAAAAAATTCAATGATATAGTTGAGCCAACCATGGGAAACACAACAATATTCACGATATAGTTGAGCCAACCATAGGAAACACAAAAAAATTCAATGATATAGTTGAGCCAACCATGGGAAACACAACAATATTCACGATATAGTTGAGCCAACCATGGGAAACACAACAAAATTCAATGATATAGTTGAGCCAACCATGGGAAACACAACAATATTCACGATATAGTTGAGCCAACCATGGGAAACACAAAAAAATTCAATGATATAGTTGAGCCAACCATGGGAAACACAACAATATTCACGGCCTCCACAACACAAATATTACTTCTTTTTTTGTTTAAACTTAAAGATTTACTTTATGATTGAAGCCCATCGCATTTAGAGAGTTTTGTAAATTAAAAAGCTTTATATTAGAAATTTCAGACATTTGTAGAACAACGATTATTAATCTACTAACGTTTGCCACATTGGAAGCGAGAGAATATGATCGTGGAAGTATGGTTGCCTTTTCGAATTGCTCCAATCTTGATATTCTTTCAAATTATGAAACTTTGTGTTTTTTCTTCAAAACATTTTTTGAAAAAAGCATGGAACAACTGCTTGAGTTTCATTCACGATCAGAGAAATGTTATGCAAATCGAGGAAATGCAAATTTTACTTCAAGAATAAGCCTTTATAAGGTGGAAGAGAATTGCACCTAGTCATTCGAAAAATGGCCTCCATTCCTCCCGGTGACATCGCAACCCAGCCCAGCTCCAAAGTCGTCTTCAACGCCCCCTACGATGACAAACATACCTACCACATCAAGGTTACCCTTGTCCTAATTTCTCATTAGAATGCAGCTGCTTAATTGTTCTTCCAACATATTTTCAGGCAGCATTAATAAAGCAAGCGAGAAAATTCCGAATCGTAAGATCTTGGATGATTTGTATAATGTATGAAGAAAAAAAACAATTTGAAGTTCGGTAAAATTACTTGGAAGAGGAAAGACGCTTACAAGACACTAGTTCTCGTTCTCAAAGTGGGTTTTGAGTGTAAAACTTGATTTTTCACGAAAATAGGGGCTCTCAGTTTTGTCTTGAATGTTCCTCGAAGTGGCACTTTTTTACTTTAGTCACCCCCTACCAGAGGTTCAATTGTGTCAGATGAGAGTGGAATTTTTTGATACGGTCTCGTTAGCCTAAGCTGTACGGCCTCGTTAGCGTAAACTTTTTCCTAAGCCTAAGCATTTTTCAATGTAAAAATAATTTCTTTAATGTAAAAATAATTTTTTTAATGTAAAAAATTATTTTTTTGTAAATGTAAATAAGTCAGAAGTATGACCCAATTAAACCTCTGGCAGGGGGGGTCACTAAAGTGAAAAAGTGCCCTCGAAGTTAAGCCTATTCAATAACAACATGTGATCAGTGCGAATTGTAACTTGTTAAGGTGATGAACTCGTCTGCCCGCCGCATTGGTTGGGCCTTCAAGACCACCAACATGCGTCGACTGGGTGTGGAACCACCATGTGGAGTGCTTGATCCCAAAGAGGAAGCCTTAATTGCGGTTTCTTGCGACGCGTTCGCCTACGGCCAAGAAGACACCAACAACGACCGCATCACCATCGAGTGGACCAACTGCCCAGAAGGAGCGGCCAAGCAGTTCCGCCGGGAGTGGTTCCAAGGAGACGGCATGGTTCGCAGGAAGAACCTACCCATCGAGTACAATGCCTAAGTAGACATGACAAGTTCAGTACCCCCTGTCGATAAAACGATACGCAGCAATATAAAAACCAGATTCACGACAAGAATTCTCACAAGAATTTATTTTAAAAACCGGATCATTAATACTAGTGAATACCAGATTAATGTAAAAACAAGCAGCAAAACACATTCGCTCTAAAAACCTATGAAATTAAAAGAAAACGGTTTCGATGAATGTTAATTTAATAACTTGATTTGCATACGATTGAGATTCCAATAATGAAATTAACATCTAAGCCTTAATAGGCGTGAAGAGAAAAAAAAGGTTCAGACCCAGTTCAGTTGTCTTGTACTCTTACTAACAATAGATATGCGGGAAATGAAACACCATGAGAAGAAATCCGTATCACGACACTTTGTACCGCGTCACTTTGTATACGACACTTTGTACCCGACACTTTGTACCCCGTCACTTTGTACCGCGACACTTTGTACCGCGACTTGAGTGAGGCCGCGCGTTTTATTTTTACATTAAAACATATTTTTACATTAAAAAACGCTTAGGCTTAGTAAAAGTTTACGATAACGAGGCCGTACGGCTTAGCTAACGAGGCCGTACGGCTTAGCTAACGAGGCCGTACGGCTTAGCTAACGAGGCCGTACGCGGTACAAAGTGTCGCGGTACAAAGTGACGGGGTACAAAGTTTCGTATACAAAGTGACGCGGTACAAAGTGTCGGTAATTCGAAGAAATCATATCAAGAACTGATCATCACATTGATTATGTGTGAGGTTTATAAGACTGTGAATGAATTTTTTCGGTCGCGATTTAAAGGTCAAATTTGAGTGATCTTGAAGGTCATCTGAAAGTCATTTTAAAGGTCGATTTTCAAAACAAAAGTTTTTCTTGTAGAAAATTTTTCGTCTAGCAATTTTTTTCTCCCAATTTTTAATTTGGTACTTTTTCTCCAATCGTCTGTTGTCTTCTCAAACGACTTACTTTTTCTTTTTTCTCTTTCTTTCCTTCACCGCAAATTTTTATCTAATTTTCTGCGTTAGAAAAACTGTTTCTCGACGCAATCGCTGCTCTTTTTGCCCGTCTGTTCTTATATTTGCACACTTTTTCTATAGGCTTTCTCTCATGCGGATTCGTGAGTAACATGAATTTTCACATCGCGACAATTCGCATCCGAATTTCGCAATTGGCATATTCTCATGTAATTTTTCACAGAAATCTCTGCTCAGGCTGAATCATAAGAAAGAATGAAAAAATCATAAGTCAGGATGAAAAAGAGAAGATAAAAAAGGGAATTGGGAACACTGAAACACAAGGTTCTCTTTTTTAAAAAACCACTCGCTGCTACCAATTGGAGTCCGTGTGTTTCTTGTGCTCCCCGCACGAAATGTCCCGTGAAAAACATCACAAAAGAGAGTATTTAAGCTTTCATAGATTTACAAGTTTACGAGATACATATATGTAATGAAGAAATGGCAATGGAAGCGTGACAAGAACGATATATGCGAAGAATATATCTTGAAACGAGGCCTAGATCAGAATTACACATCAGGACATCATGCACAGGATATCTCGGACAAAGTCGAAAGGGATGGTGTGACAGCCAAATCAAAAAAGCTCTGGGGCTTCAGTCCCGAAGCTCTAATCTTCCCGATGACAGGATGATGGGCGTATTTATACATAGTGCTCGAGGCGAGAGTAATCTATTCCCTCTACATAGACGGTGAATGATCAGTAGGTGAATACAGTCATTGAATACAGTCATGCAAAGCAGGCATACACAGCATCATTCATCCAGCTTTGACGCAATGACCATAGTTATTTACGAACCTTTAAAATTACATTAGTTGAAGGTAGATACTAATTAGGTTAAGGCTTTACGGCATTTCGTACCATGTAGTTTTGAACCCGAATTTCGCATTCGACATTTCTTCATATTTTTTGTTTTTTTTTTGAGAAAAAAAATTTTTTCTCAAAATTTTTTTGAGAAAAAAAAGTTTTTTGTACAGTTGAGAAAAAAGTATGTATACATCACACTTTTTCTACAAGTGTGCTCAATATGAGCTTCTGGAACATATTAAACATGAAATAATTGTTAATTTCTTGGTGAGAATCGTGCTTTTGTTCCTTATTTTTGTTTCTGCTTAGGCTTAATAGAGTTCAAGCTAACGAGGCCGCCGAAAGGCTTAGTAGAAGAACGTATCAAATAACAAGCTTATAGTTAGAGCTTAACAAGAAAAAATGGTGTGGAATTTTGGAAGGAAACAGTCGTGGTGCGAAATGCGATTCCCGATAAAAGGGCCAAATTCTATTTTCTATACATATTTAGAAACATTTTAGGATTAAAAAAATTTTTTTTCTAGAAACAGAACGTCTTCTCATTCGACGAAAAGGTTTTTCTTTATTGAAGTTCTAACTGCGTGTCTGCTGTTTTTCAGACTTCGCGATCAGAACAACAAAAAAAAAACGGCAAAGGAAGATTTAGGGAGAAGAGAAATTTTGAGAAAGTAAGGCAATAAAAAAGAGAAAATCATCGATAAAAAACTTGATGATGACTTTTAAAATCATCACTGGCAGAACCTCAATACCCGCTGAAAGTCTATTCCTGTTTCCAAACCATGACTACAATCTACGAGGTCACAGATACCACTTTCTCATGCCTAAGCTGAAGTCTTCTAAGCACTCTAACATTCTGCCTGTGAGGGTAGTAGACAGATGGAATTCTCTACCAGACTCGATTTTCTCAGCTCAATCCATCAAAGCGTTTAGAACTCTGGTAGTAAGCCTATGATTAATTTTTCATAGGTAACACATAGTATTTTAATAGTTTTTTTTCGTGTATTTTAAATGTGTTGTCCTATTATCCTCTTTCTTTCTCACTTTAGTTAGTAAAGTGTCACGCAGGTGTTAATTAGTTCTCGAACTTCGAAGGATTTTGAAGATAGCAGTTTTTTTTCTTTCCGCTCAAAAGATAGAATTTTGAAGACATGTTCTTTTCGCTCAAAGGTGCACTGAAATTATTTTAACAGGTTCTTTCTTGCATGTTGAAACTAATGTTGAACGTCGAAGTATAGTAGAGGCGATACTTATTATTACTCACAAGCCTGGGGCCGTATTCAGAGATCTAAGATGAACTCAGGGGTAAATTTTACCCTAGTGAATTGTAGACCTAAGTTCAACTCAGTTCTGTATTCAGAGACAAGACGGGTGAGAGCGTCTCAGCTTTCCTACTAAACTTTAGTATAAAGTTTACCCTAAAGTCTACTCTCTGAATTCCAGTTTGGCGAAACTACAACTTAGTATAAAGTTTACAATAAATTTTAGTATAAATTTTTGTCTCTGAATACGGCCCCAGCTTTGCCCTAGAATATTGTAGGCCTTCAACTTGTTTCTGCATACGAAACTAAGCTAAACTTAGTTCTACAATTTAATAAAGTAAATTTTACCCCTGTGCTCAACTTAGACCTAGGGTCGTATTCAGAGATCTAAGATGAACTCACGTGTAAATTTTACCCTAGTATATTGTAGACCTAAGTTCAACTCATTTCCGTATTCAGAGACAAGTTGTAGGCCTACAATATTCTAGGGTAAATTGTACTATACAAAAAAGTACTTATAAATAGGTGCTGAAATCGAATTAGGACACATTTTTTCATTGTTTTGCTGTATTTTCATCCTTTTGAGCTATATGCGATCAAGCACTAAAAAGAGAGAAGAAAGGGAAGTGAGAGACATAGAGGGAGATAGAGAAAGATAAAGAGAGGAAGATGGAGAAAGATTAAGAGAGGGAGATAGAGAAAGATAAAGAGAGGGATAGAGAGAGAGAGAAGGATAGAGAAAGAGAACGAGAAAGAGATAGTGAGTGAGTGAGAGAGAGAGAAAGAGAGAGGCAGGAAACGAAGGCAGGAGCTTAAAATATGTATGTATATAGACCAGAAGGCTTGATGTTCTTTTTCGAGTGCAGGGGCCGTATTCAGGGATCTAAGATGAACTCATGAGTAAATTTTACCCTAGTACATATATTGTAGACCTAAGTTCAACTCAGTTCTGTATCCAGAGACAAGACGGGTGAGAGCGTCTCAGCTTTCCTACTAAACTTTAGTATAAAGTTTACCCTAAATTCTACTCTCTGAATTCCATTTTGGCGAAACTACAACTTAGTATAAAGTTTACCATAAATTTTAGTATAAATTTTTGTCCCTGACTACGATCCCTGATCTTAACAATAAAACTGAACGAGTAGAGGAACTCTCTCTCTCTCCCTCTCTCTCTTACCTTTACCATAACTTTCGCTCGTTTTAATAGAGTCTCTTTTTCACTGACCTACTGCCTTTTCTTAGCTTTTCTCCTCCGGTGATTTTTACTTTTAAAAAAAACATCACCAAATACCATCAGAAGAGTATTATCGTCTTCACTTCACCACTCGGTTTGTTCTATATACTTTAATCATTTTGCTCTTCTCTTTCCTCCGGAACGGCTGCGATGTAACGTCCATAAATAAACCCTGCCGTAATGTTTTCCTTCTTCGTCCTACTCGAATGGCCGCTTTGTAACGACGCCCAACAAACCTCAGTAAAAAAACCATCTTATATTGTCGCCTGAAGCTTCTGCAACCCTCACTCCTCATAAGATTTCATGTTCTCAAAAACCCTATTATAAGTTATGAGAGTTAAATTGTATTTGAATAACTCAAGATGCAGTTCGTAATTAAATGATAGATACGATTTTAAAATCATCTTTATTTATAAATTATATCTGAAATAAACTATTCAACAGAATAACCTGAAAAAAACATTCAACAAGAAAAAACACTCATAAAAAACTTTACTCCAGCGAAAATTACCTCCACTACAAAAAAAACCATCAAAAACAACTCACTGAGAGAGCAGAAAAAGTTTGGTGTGGTGTAGGGTGAGAAAAAACCTTTGGTGTCAGGTGAGAAAAAACGCCGTGGTGAATTTCACGAAAAAAATTGGTGGACTTTTAATTTGGTGGAAAAAACCATACAGGTTGGTGTCAGGTGAGAAAAAAATGCCGTGGTGAATTTCACAACAAAAAAAATTTGGTGGACGTTAGTGTTTTATTTGGTGGACGTTACTATTTTATTTGGTGGACGTTACTATTTTATTTGGTGGACGTTACTATTTTATTTGGTGGACGTTACTATTTTATTTGGTGGACGTTGCTATTTTATTTGGTGGACGTTACTATTTTATTTGGTGACACTTCTATTTAAATGGTGGACCAATAATTCATGCCCTTAGACAAACTATTCGGAATGAAATAACTTGATGTTGTTACTTGGAAAGTGAGACGTAGTTCTTTTTGTTGCAATGCAATCTGTCGGATATTTATTTCTCGTGGCGATAAGAAGTAAGAAAAATGTGTTTTTTATACATTGTAAATGACATTAAGTTCAGAAACACTTCAGTCGATAAAAAACCAAAGTGTGTTCCATTGAAGACATTCATAAACACTCGTATGACAACTAGAACGATAGCATGCTTGCTCGAGAAAAAAAAACTCGAAAACATTTTTTTGACTTTTTCCAAAAGCATCTGACCTAGCGAACAAACGTTGTCTGACTTAGCTGCCTGCGCTCTACTGTACCTTTTAAAAAAACGCCGTACCTCTACACACCCCGTCACACAATGGAGGAAGGAGGAATTAAGTTTGCACGCAATTTTTATTACTTCAAACGGTCCCGCCTTAAAGTAGCTAAAAAGGCGGCGGATTTGAAAATAATTTTAAAACACGCTGCGCGTGCGAGCGAGCTCGTGCGCGCTTTTTAAAAAAAGTCGATAAGGGCCGTTTTTTCACTTTTTTGTTTGCGATTCGCAATGCATTGGGCATTGAGAGAGTAATGCATTGAGAGAGAAAGCATTGAGAGAGCAATGCATTGAGAGAGAAAGCATTGAGAGAGCAATGCATTGAGAGAGAAAGCATTGAGAGAGCAATGCATTGAGAGAGAAAGCATTGAGAGAGCAATGCATTGAGAGAGAAAGCATTGAGAGAGCAATGCATTGAGAGAGAAAGCATTGAGAGAGCAATGCATTGAGAGAGAAAGCATTGAGAGAGCAATGCATTGAGAGAGAAAGCATTGAGAGAGCAATGCATTGAGAGAGAAAGCATTGAGAGAGTAATGCATTGAGAGAGAAAGCATTGAGAGAGCAATGCATTGAGAGAGAAAGCATTGAGAGAGCAATGCATTGAGAGAAAAAGCATTGAGAGAGTAATGCATTGAGAGAGAAAGCATTGAGAGAGCAATGCATTGAGAGAGAAAGCATTGAGAGAGCAATGCATTGAGAGAGAAAGCATTGAGAGAGCAATGCATTGAGAGAGAAAGCATTGAGAGAGCAATGCATTGAGAGAGAAAGGGTGAGAATAAGAAAAGGTGGATGAGAGAGAGTAACATTGGCAGAGAGCGATGTAGAGAGAGGGAAAGAGAGAGGTAGAGAGACAGAGGAAAAGAGCGAGTTAGAGAGGATGCGTCTGCGTCTCGAGTGCTCGAGTGCGTCTCGCGTGCGTGCCTGCGCATCCTAATCAAAATTTTGCGGGCTGGCCTTGTCTATCGTAAGTGGTCGTCTGACGGGCGGTGCCTCTAGAAAAACGTCTCCACTATTTTTTGACATATTTAGTCATTGAATTGACAAAAAATTAATAATATGAGACTTTTTCTTATGCGGTCACGTTAGCCTAAGCTGTACGGCCTCGTTAGCGTTTTTCGTTTTTCGGTTTTTCGAAATTTTTCGGACAAAAAATTTTGGTACTTTTTTACTTCGTGTGGCTCCTAAAACACGGCCTGGCTCTATTAAATAAATTTCTCTCTTTCTTTTTAAATTATCTTTATAAATTTTGGGGAAAGGAAAGGGGAGGGGGTTTACCTAAGCAGGGAAGGGAGGGGGCGCCTTAAAGGGGGGAGGAAGAGGGCCCTACCTAAGCAAGGGGGGAGGGGCCCTAGAGGGGGAGGGGAAGGGGGCCCTAAAGGGGGGAAGGGGGGCCTAAGGAGAGAGGGGGAAGGGAGTTTTCATTAATAAAATCTCTTCCTGAGACATTGCACGCGAAACGCGCGGAGGCCGTGTTTTAGGAGCCACACGAAGTAAAAAAGTGCCAAATTTTTTAAACTTTTTTTTGCTCAAACAAAATTTTTTCCGTTTTTTCAACTTTTTTGCTTTTTTGTGTGTTTTTTCTTCCGTATTTTTCCCATCTATATTTTTTGCTCGTTTTTTTCTAGTTTTTCGACTTTTTTTGGAAAAAAGTCAAAAAATGTTTTCGAGTTTTTTTTCTCGAGCAAGCATGATATCGTTCTAGTTGTCATACGAATGTTTATGAATGTCTTTAATGAAACACACTACAAACAATCATGAAAAATAAGTCTCTCCTTAATCATGAGAAATAAGAGAATTTGAAGCGATAATTGAAGTCAAAAGAACCATCATAAACATCAAAAAAAAATTTGTAGGTAAGTACGGCAAAGCACAAACATTTTTACCGCTTTGAAATTATTTTACAGAAAAATTCCATAACAAAAACCTGATTCAAATTTGCTCCCAAAAAATTTAGTTTTTTACATACAGTAATATTGCCAACGTGTCATCGTGTAAGAATTTTGGGCGGTCAACGGCGTGGTCACCCTGTCGTTTAATTGTCCAATCACTATAAAAACACCGAAATTCAACCACTTTTCGTGATTTACCAATTTCACGCGATTTAGAAACGAAGAAGGTAGGTTTTTGATTCAGGGTGGGAAGAAAATTAGTAAATAAAAGAAAGTAGTAACTTACTTTTGGTGTTTTTTATAGCGATAGGAAAATTAAGAGTATGGGGGACAGCACCTTTAAATGCCGAATTTTCTGACAATGAGTATTGTTGTGATCAACTCTCAACTAAATACTTCCAGCACTTTTTCACTTTAGCCCCCCCCCCCGGGGGGGGGGGGGGCACAATTATACAGGTTCATATACTTTAGCTTTCACATCAAAAAAATATGTATATATATTTCTATTGAAGTAAAACTTTGTATAACTGGCACTTCTTCACTTTAGTGCCCCCCCCCCTCCCAGAGGTTCCATGGGTCATACTTCTGACTTATTCTAATTTACAAAAAAAGTTATTTTTACATAAAAAAGTTATTTTTACATTAAAAAACGCTTAGGCTTAGTAAAAGTTTACGATAACGAGGCCGTACGGCTTAGCTAACGAGGCCGTATGGCTTAGCTAACGAGGCCGTACGGCTTAGCTAACGAGGCCGTACGGCATAGCTAACGAGGCCGTACGGCATAGCTAACGAGGCCGTACGGCGCGAAGGGGGCCGCGACGCGAAAATCCGATGAACCGAAAAAGTACCAAAATCTATTTTTACATTAAAAAAAGCTTACGCTTAGAAAAAGTTTAGGCTAACGAGGTCGTACGGCTCAGGCGAACGAGACCATAAATGACCCAATTGAACTGACCCAATTGAACTGACCAAATTGAACCTCTGGGAGGCAGGGGTGCTAAAGTGAAAAAGTTCCATACTTTCATTTGGAAAGAGTCTCAATATTAGGGATTTTTTATGTTTAGCAAATACGGTTCTTTTTCTTGGGGTTGCGCTTTACTTGGAAAAAGCGCTTTACTTGAGGGGGCTTTAAAAAATAACTTTAAAAGAATATTTTTACATTAAAAACGCTTAGGCTTAGGGAAAAGTTCACGCTAACGAGTCCGTACGGCTTAGGCGAACGAGACTGCATAAGAAAATTTAAATTTTTTTCTCTTCTTCGGGGGGCGGAGTTACGGATTTATGAGAAAAAAATTGATACGGTCTCGTTAGCCTAAGCCGTACGGTATCGTTAGCGTACTGAGCGTATTTTAGTGTAAAAATAACGAAAAGGGATTAGAAAGAGAGGAAAATGAGAGAGAACAGGATCAACATCGTGCAGTAATGTGCAGGGGAGAGGATCCTACGTCGAACTAGACAAGTGCCGTTTTTTCTTCTTTTCATCGTTTCCTATTTTTGTTGTATTTCTGGTTGATTGTAGTTCGTTAAATGTTTTTCTCGCAATTGGGTAACCTATGTCACTTTTTTTGTGAATTTTGTTTGCGCCGATGTGTTAAATAACACCTATTGAATTCTCGCAATGATTTGCAGGCGATTGGACTGAGTAACACTCTCATGGAGAAGTGGCCGGGAACAACACGAATGGGAGCGTTAATTAGAGCTAGTTGTTTTTGTTTGGAAAAAAATCATTTCTCTAGCTTCGTTCTAGAAGCGCGTTGCGCTGAAACAGCGCCCAATTTTTTTTATTATTATTTTAAAACTCATAGTAGCTCTATATGTTGTTCGATTGGCCGTACCAGCCTACTTCGGGTGATAGGTTGAGTCTAGAAAAAGCGAGGCCTATTCTCATAACATCATCGATTCTAAACTTTTCAAACACTTAGAAGCTTTCCCAAAAAAAGATTAAAACATTTTTTGGTGGAACAAGAGAGGCAAAAGCTGGAAATGGTTATGTAGAAGTTTGGGGAGTTGAGAGGTATTTCGAGCACATAGCTCTGAGCGGCACACTGAGCGGGTATCATAGCTCACCAGGATGTGTTGAATATAATTTTCTCGGGCGGTTGACCGGGCGACCCTGAGCGGCCGGAGAGTGAGGAGAGGGGTAGTCAACAAAATCTTTGGTCTGTTTTGTCAAAACAATTGATGCTTTATTTCGCGTAGTCGGGGCCGTAGTTTAACCAATGTACAATTAATTTATTTACAAGCATTTATTTGTTTTTTTAATCAACTTCTGTTATATTTTCTTCACCTTCAAAAATTTTTTTGGAGGACCGGGTGGGTGACTGAGAGAAATTTCACAAGTTTAGTGAGCTATGCCGGGTATTGAATATAAAACAGTTAGCGCGGAGGCTGTCCGTTAGAAAACGCGTTTTTTTTTGCGATTAAGGTTTGAATAAAAAATTTCTCTCTTTTTTTTTGTTAAAAGTTCGGGGGTTTTGCAGATGTAGTTTTAAAATTTAAGCAGACTTCCATTGCCATTTCTTGAGAACATTTATTTTTATTACATGTTGTTCATATAATATACAATTATAGTACACAAACATCATGTGGTTTATAGTGATTCCAACAAATTGGAAGATAATAAGCATTAAATAAATAAACCAAACATTAGATCATGAACATTACAAATGAACACATTGAGTGAAACAATATTATAAATACTAAACACTTGAACTTATTTCAGTAAAAAGACGATACAGATCTTATTGAAAATGAATTTATACGAAAAATTGTTCTCGGGGCACGAAAATGTAATTTGAAGTTATATCCACGTGTCGTGGATTGTCATAAATTATAGAAATGGGGTTTTCTGTTTTTAAGAATTGTTTTCCCCTATTAGTTTTAACAGTAAACTCAATTCGTTCGATTCTCTCATGCTTTCCAATGAAAGAAGGCCTAATTTTTTGTTTCTAATTTGACTATCTGGCATGTTTATGTAATCAGTACCAAAGCAGTGATAGAAAACTCGGCGAGTGAAAATGTTTTGGACGTTTTCCAATTCTCTAATATCTTTAACGAAATGGGTGGAATAGACAGTGGTACAATGTTCAAGAATAGATTTAACACAAATGTATAGGCGGTTTAATTACCCAAGTTTGAGGAAAAGAGCTAATTAGAAGAAGACAGCTCTCGAGATGGGTCAGGCCTGTGTGGAAGTGACACTTTTTTCGCAGCGTCCGACAGATCTGGCAAGAGTGAAAGTTGCCTTGACGGTCATACAAGACGTACTACAGTATGAATTACGAAGTTTTTTCGAAGTCGAGATTGCTTCTTGAAGAATAATCCTAATGGCAGCTTCGTGTTCAACTTTCATCTAAAGCCGTTGCAGTCTCTAGATGTTCTCAGAAAAAAATTTGCCTGAAGAGTCACTCCAATCTACTGCCGTTCGTCTTCTTAACAATGAAAAAGAAGCAGCTGCAGTCAGCGGAAACAAGCGGCCTATTTTGATCGCTGACCCTCTATTTAAGCTCGCAGAGAGGAGCGGCTGCCATTCATTTTGTCAGTGTTCACTCGCGTGTTCAACGACTTCTGACTTCGGAAAGCTTCCAACGAGTTTGCTCATTTTGAAGGAGATCGTAAGAAAACAATCCAAAAGCCTGCAACGACTTGAGGAGGAGATCGCTGTAATCCTCCACGAAGTCTTGCACTTGTGCCTCGTTCCTCATTCCGAGACGGGTGTCATGTGCAGTGTGGAGGAGTTTAATCTAGGAAGATACTATGGAGACCCTTCACGAGACTACGTCCAATGCAACTTCGACGATATCACTCTCACTCTGCTTTCGCATTGTTCATTTTTCTATCAATCTCCTTTTTTCGATGAACCACTGAGTTGCGAATATGGCAACTCTGCTCGAAGGGAATTCGCCCTGAAAGCTTGCGAAGATGTGGAGCATCGTGCGTCAGGGCGCAGCGGAAAGCATTTTCACATTCGAGAGAGGAAGCTCCCAGCGAACATTCAGAGCAAAGATGGCCTCCTTTCACTCCACAATCAAAGCATTCAGGTGTAGATAATTCTAGGTATGCCGAGCCTTTCATCTCCCTACCAAAAATTTAGGCCACAAAAACCACATTATAATTTTTTGCATTAATTTTCGCCTTTTTAGCGAATACATAAAGAAATAAACGACTACTTTAAAATTATAATCGAAATTATTCCATGCTTTGACTCACTTTATCCCCGAAAATATCCTGGAAAAGCTACTTCTAAGAGTAACCTTTTCTTTTAGACTTTTTCGACCTTCTCATGTAATCTTTAATGTGATGAGTAGGCAGAGCTACAGTATTCTGTTGTGATGAGTAGGCAGAGCTACAGTATTCTGTTGTGATGAGTAGGCAGAGCTACAGTATTCTGTTGTGATGAGTAGGCAGAGCTACAGTATTCTGTTGTGATGAGTAGGCAGAGCTACAGTATTCTGTTGTGATGAGTAGGCAGAGCTACATTATTCCATTATTTTTTATGTTTGTTCCACTGTGCTTGATCCAAACCGCTCACGAATATTTCTAACCGGTTCGTCTTTCAAAGCTCATATTTTATTTGGATGCCCCAAGCACTTAGTTTGAAAATTTGAGCTGTTTTATTTCAATAGAGTTTTTTCAACTTGTGATCTTCGATTCATCTGCTCTCTGTCCCCTATACAAATCTTACCAGTATTTAAAAAAAAAGAGTTTAGAGCTATAGCCATGATGGCTACATTTTTATAAAATAAAGATACATTATCAATGAGCACTTTCGTGCTCTTACTTTTGAGAATTTTTAAAATGAAATAACATTTACGTTTGGCCTTCGATGCGATTATAAAGCAATGAGAAGAGTAGGTTAATCTATTATCTACAATGAAACCTAAATCACGGATCTCATGACAATTTTCAAGGTTGGAGCCGTTCAATGAGTAAGGATAACGAGGGGGTTGTTGTGGACCTATTCTTAAAACTTTACATTTAGGAAGAGACAACGGTAATTTCCAAGCTTTTGGCCAATCAAGAACAGAATCTATAGCGTTTTGCAAAGGAGTATGAGAGAGTCATTAGAAGATAAGTGCTTTTCTGGTATGATATTTTATGACTATGATTAACAGACAAGCTAGCAAATTTAAAGATTCCAAAACCTAATCAACACTTGCGTGACACTTCACTATCTGAAGGCAGGGGTTTTTTAGTGGGCAAGGAAAGGGTAAAGACACCCGCCGAAGGTGGGAAAAATTTTTCACATAAGGGTCCCCCCTTATGAAAAAAAAAGAGGCCCGCGAAATTTTTTTTTGTTTGTTTCACACAAGGGTCCGGTCCGCCGGAAACAGAGGTCCGCCAGCAGAAGGTCTGACATGACTATTTAACCCTTGTCTGAAGGGATAGAAACATCACTAAAAAATTGAAAGTAAAACACGAAACTAAATATCTGGGTTACTAATGTCGATATTTTGCTTTCAAAGGCTCAGAACTTGAGGTTTGAACTTGACGAATTGAGTTGGGGTAATGATAGCGGGTAGCTTGCTCCAATGTTCCACCACTCTCTCTGGGAGAAAATCAGAGTACTTAATAAACTTCATGCTACATGTTCGATCATTTCTGAAGTCAGTGTATAAAGTAGCTTAATAGTTTGTCAGCCTGTTTTGAAGCATCGTGAGAGCTTGGACTTATAGAATTAAAAAAAAAAATTGTTAGTGTTGGGAACTTGCATGAAACTCTCCAAGAGAGAGAACTTCGATGTGGCATCAAATCGGTCATTAAATCGAGGACCATGCAAAAAAACTTCTGCTGAGGGCTAGCCTGAGAGCTAGAGAAGCTTATATCAGTAAGAGGCTTTTATCAGAAACAGATTTTGCACATGGAATGGCTTGGAATTGCGGGAAAAAATGCTCTGAAATGGTTTATGATTTGTATTCCTTATCGACATAGGTATCATGAAGTTCGGAATTGAAATGCTGATGAAATTGCGGTCGTTCACTTCTTTCGGGAATGCACCTTCCTGGGGGGTGTGAACGCCACTTGAGGCACGCATTATAGCATTTGTGTGATATTCATATGTTGATCATGTATATTGTTGTTTTGTGTACGTTGTTAGTAATTTGATCTTTGTAATGTTATGGTTTTTCTATGATTTTTAGCGTTTTTTTCAGATAAAGAGTTAAAATATACATGCCTTCTTGCAGTAATCTTTTTTTCGAGAGTCCTCGTACTTTGTAAAATATCTCTCTGGCCTTTTGGAAAACGATCATGTAATATTTCCAGCAGACAAGTTGAACAAACCTAGACTTTCCAGCGTAAAAAAACAGCCTCAACTGCTACGAGTACGCGTCTGGTATGTTTGTTAGGAAAAACAGTAAGAGTTCCTGAGGAACAAGCCGAAGGTTTTTTGGTTAGTTTTTTTCGAATTCTCTTTATTTTATTCGAACTAACCACCCTATTGATAAGAAATTGTCTTCATTTTTAGCTGTAAATATTAAATTGTGATGATATTGACATATAGGCAAGAACTTCGCGCATCAAGTAGTCAATAGTCATAGCAGTCTCTTCGGTTCCCTGTTTGCACCCCCTAATTCTGCCTCTTTTGCCCTCTCTTCACTCTCAAGCGCTCTAAATAGTCGGTCTACCATGATTATTGACCTAACTATCAAGAATAGGTCACATTCAATCATTAAAAGAAATTTAAAACGCTCGTACGAGCTCAAGGTCGGAAATATCAAGAAGCAAGCGATTCTGTTCAGCTCCTATATGGCACAATCGTGCTCCATCTCTGACATTGACTTCTCGCTCGCTTCGGATTACTGTAGACTGTTCTTCGCGTCAACAAAAGGTTTTTTTGAAGTTTTTTTGACGCGTTCGTGTCATATGTTTTCAAAAAGCTTGATTGAGCTTACGTAATCATGACATGTCACCCATCTCAAAGAAACGCTCTAATTCAAGAAGTTCTTCAGATGTCTTTCTTGTCATGGATGTGGCTGTTCTCATGAGAAGTAAAAAAACTGCTGGAAAACCGAACAATGGGGTGGCACAGTCGAATCCTAATTCAAGTTAGTGGCTCTTGTTTTCTAACGCAATTTTAAAAAATTGGTGACTCATCCATCTTCGCATACAGGGTGATCATAAATTACATGGACAAATGTAAATATCTGTATTTCATTTCAAAACGAAATTCATATCTTGGTATCATAACATACTTTATCACAATATATAACCAACAGTTATGCACAATCATGTTCGATATGGCATCCTCTAGCGCGAACGCATGTCTTGAGACGACGCTCGTGCCAGTGACCGCAGGTAGTCGTTGTCGAGTTCGTCCCATGCCTTCAGAAGGGCGGCAAGCAGAGAATCGAGAGTGTGGTGTTGGATAGCTCCAAACTTTGCCTGCATGACGCCCCAGACGCTGAAGTCGAGCGGGTTCAGGTCGGGGGAATTCGATGGCCATTCGGAAGTGCTTATGAAGTTTGGGGTGTGTGTGCGCAACCACTCTTGTGCGATTTTGGACTTGTGGGCAAGTGCCGAGTCCTGTTGAAAGGTCCAATCAGCTCCATTATAGTGTTTCCTACTCCAGGGCTCTACCACGTCTTCGAGGATCATCTTCACGTAGAAGTTGGCATCTATCTTCACACCAGGGTCAACGAAAACCAACGGCCTTTTGCCCGTTGCGCAAACACCTCCCCAAACCATGAGGTACTTGGAGTGGCTGCTTCTTCCGACTGTGATTCCATGCTCAGCTGCTCCATTACGATCGTGAGCAAGTATTCTATCGTTTTGAGAATTCACCGACATCTCAATGGTGAATATTTTTTCATCAGTCCATAGCGTACGGAAATGCTCGGCCCGCGCACATCGTTGCAACAGATCTTTGCACCTTTGATGTCGAAGAAGCTTATGTCGAGCATCCAATCCATGTCGTTTCTGCATCCTGTAGGGGTAAATCCCGAGACGGTGTTTGATTATCAGTCGCGTTGATTCACGGGAGATACCGACCGACGAAGCGAGCTTCCTCATGGATTGTCGAGGATTGCGTGCGATGCGTTTCCGGAGAATGCTCCTAATCTGGGGCGTGTCGGATGTCGGTGGACGACCTTTTCCTGCACGGTCCTTGCCATCGGCTGTCTCCCGAAGACGATCGATGGTGGCGTAAACAGTTGTTCGTGGAGCATTGAGTCGTCGCGCGATGTCCACTCTCGTGTAACCGGAGTTGTGTAGTGCAATGATCGCAGAACAAAGAGGACTTGATTTCACCATAACTGTACAAATAAAGCTAGAGTCATGAAACTTGAAACAAGAAACAACCAGTCTCAGAGCAATGTCATGGAAAAATGAAAACAAAGATCGGTCAACTGTGTCGCGCAATAGAGCGCGTTAAAAAGTTGTCCAGGTAATTTATGATCACCCTGTAGTTGTGACACATGTACTGTGTGACGTAGTTTCAGTTTGAATTAAATTTTCAGTTCCTTAGTTTTAGCTTATAGCATCAAATGTGTAGCAATTCTTCTACTATTGGAGATAATTGTGTCATGAAAAAGTTGTATGTTAATATTGATGACGGGTACATGAATCACCTTTTACATCATCTTCGTTCTAGTTCAGTTATGAAGCTTTCCTGAAATGAAATATAAACTTGACGTAGTAGAACCTTTAGCAGTTTCTTCGGTGTTTGTTACTATGTAGCAGCAGCGAGGAGTGTCAAGCGAATGCAAGCTTTAGCAGTATTAAATCCCTTAGTTTGGGTGAATCTGTCGAGGTATGAAATCAAGCTTCAGACGTTTAGTTAACGTACGCTTGAGGCGAAAACCTGGTATTTAAGTTGAAGAAAAGTTCAAAGCAAAAAAGCTTATATTTTGAATCGTAATCTTCCTCTTTTTAGCTTCAAGCCGCAGAAAATTGAAGAAAAACAACAAAATTTTGAATTTTTCGCTTATGAGTAGTAAGGTAAAGATATTGCTGCATATTGGAAGATAATTCAAGATAAGCTCATAAAAATTTTTTTCTCGACTTGGCAATGATTAAAATATGTAGGCAAATGAAGTGATTTCAGTGTTGAAGTCAGTGCTCTAAAGCTCCAAAAGATTGTACTTCGAATAGAACTGCGTAAAAAGAATATTTGGCCATCCGCTGGTCTTGATGAGGTGAGTACGACGAAGTAAGAAATAAAAAGTTTAGTAATTGAGAAGATATCAGGGATTTGATTATGCGACCGAAAAAAACGCAAAGGATCGCCGAATACGATAAGTTGCACAAACACAGACCCGCCAGCTGCTATAAAAATTCGTTTAATGAATGGAAAGTGATGTTTCACGTAACGCTCTGTCTTCGAGATGGAAACAGATACGTACCTATGTATGTTCGAAAGGAAGGACCGCCTACAGACGGTTGCGCTTGACTTTTTAATCCCTGGAAATGATGAGACTCGGCGTTTTACGTCCTCGTTCAAGCATGCGACTCGTTCTTGCTCTTGCTTGCATACCTTGCGTTTCGAATATACATAACTCTGAACTCGAAGAAATATATGTATCCAAACAATTATCTTACAGCGCTTTATAACCATTGACGCGTTTTTCTTTATTATTTTATTAGTTAGTTGACTAAACCTCGTGATAAAAAAATGCTGGTGATTTTAGATGATGGAGAACTCGGGAGGAAGTTGATCGGAAGAAAGTGTGCGCGAACCTTGTAGCAGGGAACACTTGAAGAAAGATTGTCCGAAAAGAAAATGATCTCAGATGAGCTTATAAGCCTCTGATTTTCTCTGCCGGGCCAGACTTGCCTAGTATTTTCCTAGAACGTGTATAATTTTCTGAATGATGATTCTTTTTTTCAATGTCTAGAGCATTCGACCCATTGTCTAGGAAAACGTTAGATTTTCCATCTAGAACCCACATCCTATCAGGGATAGTAACATATCGTCCAAGACATCAACATGATTCATTACCCGATTACTAGCTAATGGAGTTGCTCAATTTTTTCCCCTTCTTAGTCCATGCATTTTGTATAGTATTCGAACATTATTGCGTTTGAGCAGTACTTTCATAATATTTTTCTGACTTTTGTTCGTACATAAATGCTTTTTCCTTCGAATTCAGTTTGAAAACCGATAGCTTTTACCCCAGAATGATATAAATAAAATAACGGGCTAAACCCTGATAAGAGAAATCTTTCTCCCTCATCTTTTCAGTTTTTTTTTGTTGCCATATTTCCTGATCTAGCGAACAGCAGTTTTCTGCCATCAAAAACATTTTGTATTGTTCATGCCTTCCTTATTTGTACATGTGCGTTGTTCACGGCTTTTGGGGAGGTGCATTCCCGATCGAAATGAACACCTGCATGTTTTATCTCGCTTGCGCATTATGTTTCACTTATACTGTATGTACATGTTCACTTGTTCCTCTGCGATCATTCATGTTCAGTCCCGAACTTCATGTAACTTCTGACGATCAACTTTAGTTCTCATCGATTTTTCAGAGCGTTAATTCTCGCAAAGTGGTCATTTCATATATGGAAACAGTTCTCCATTATATACGATTGCTTTCAGATTAGCCCAGAAACGTTTTTTTTTTTGATGAGCATGGAATCCCAATTTTGATCAGATTCGTGCTTCATTCAAGGTTTTCTCCAATCGATAGTATCATCCAAGAATTTATTGTCCGTAGAAAAAAAATGCCATGGAACAATCATGAAAAATAGCAAAGTTCTGTTCGTTGGAACCTATTCATAAATCGGTTTGTTTTATAGTTTACGGATCATGAAGATAGAATAACACTGACGATTATAGAGTGAAATAGTTTTTTCTCTATTATAATGGATCGAATTCTCTAAAGAAGGGGTTAAATGGTCATGTCAGACCTTCTGTCGGCGGGCCTCTGTTTTTCCAAATCATAAGGGACACCCTCATGTAAAACAAACAGAAAAATTCGCGGGCCTCTGTTTTTTATCATAAAGGGGACCATTTTATCATGAAGCAGAGAACCTGATTTCAAAAAATTATATTTCAAAAAATAGAGCTACTGACGTAGAGGACCCCAAATAGGGGCATAAATAACAAGAAGCTGAGGAATTAGCAGAAAACCATGGACGTTTGAAACACGGTTTGAAAACGAGCTTTTTTCAGCTCTTCATTTCAAGCTTACTTTTAGGTGAGGTTTTCTTACCCTCCCCAAAACTTCCCCCTGAGGCCACCTCCTCTCCGCTTCGGTGAACCCCTCCCCCTCTCCCTATTTGAAAGACGGGGGCTCTGTAAAAGAACTTTTGATCGTAAAAATTATTTTAAAGAAGAAAAAAAACTTGAACTGTTCAATTTAGCGTCTCTATTGTCTCGTTGAACTAAAGCTGACAATCAGGGATATTATTATACGTCGTGTCAAATGGGTGTATGTACGTATCCGCCACTCGACCCCGGAAAATTTTTCAGAACAGCAAAAAAGCAAAGCATCGTAAAAGCAAACATCAAGAGAAAAAGAAAGCAAACATCAAGAAAGCATCATGAAAGTATCAAAGAATCACAGCACAAATGCTTGTATCACACAGAAAAGTAGAGAAAAGAGGGGGAGAGAGAATTGAGAAAGAAGAGATCACACAGAAAAGTAAAGAAAAGAGGGGGAGAGAAAATTCTCGTTTTCTCCCTCCCTCAGGCAGCTTCGCTGCCTTCGTTTTTTTTTGCTTCTCCTTTTCTCCCTGCCTCAGGCAGCTTCGCTGCATTCGTTTATGTGCTTCTCCTTTTTCCCTGCCTCAGGCAGCTTTGCTGCCTTCGTTTTTCCACTTCTATTTGTCTCCCTCCCTCAGGCAGCTTCGCTGCCTTCATTTTCACACTTCTTTTTTCTCCCTCCTTCAGGCAGCTTCGCTGCCTTCGTACTCCCACTTCTATTTTTCTCCCTGCCTCAGACAGCTTCGCTGCCTTCGTTCTCCCACTTCTATTTTTCTTCCTCCCTCAGCCAGCTTCGCTGCCGTGCGTCGGACGACTCGAACAGGCCCACAACCAAGCCATCACTACATTGGGGTGCATTCTGAGAACCACTTCCTCTCAGCAAATGCACTCCATAGTTTGTCTCAAAGCTTAGGTGATGGCCGTCGGCCGTCACCTAAGCCTTGTTTGCCGCCTTCTATTTCCCATTCAAATCCTAACCATTCTCTGTCCCATAGCTCACCAAACTTGCTAAATTTCACTAGGTCGCCCGCCCGATTCCCGGGAAAAAATTATTTCTGGATAATAATATACAACTGACCTAACTTGCTTGCGTTGTCTTCACGTCTGTAGCTAGAGCTACCTTGTTTCGAATAATTTGGTGTACTCGTAACGAAATTAATCTTACTGTAGTTTTTAAATATTTGAGTAGGCCAGTGCTTTCTTCTTTCCTTAGTATATTCCTTTTGCTCGGAGATTTTCTGCTCAAGTGAGCATATCAAAACGCCAGTTCTCCCTCTTCACGGCAGCCTACAAATTGTTGTTAGTTATTTAACTCATTTAGTTATTTAGTTTAGCTCAGTCCGTTAAACTCAGTTATTCACTTTAACTCAGTTAGTTAACTTATTCTGGTTTCTTTGTGTGTTGTTTCTTAATAGGTTTCTTTCTCGTAATTTCTTCGTGTTTCTCGAGCCAATAAAGAAACTTCTGAAATACCGCGTGGCAGGCAAAGTCGAAGGGAAGATTCCCTAAATTGTATCTTTATGGTGCATCGGCTGTCATGGTAGAACACGAAGATAGTTTCTGTGTGTCTTCAATGGAACAAGACACAGCTAGCGCGCTGTCAAGTGATTTGCAAGCTTGCCTAGTCTCTGTTTCGCAATTTCTCGATGAACAACACGGTGACATTTTTGCCGCATTACGTCAGGCAAAGGAAAAAAAGCGCTTGTTGTCATTGGAAGAGAAGTACTTTCGCAAGTCAATTGAAGATTGGCAGAAAGCGATCAGCAAAATTGCAGCGAAGCAAGAAAGATTGTTGAAAGAATCAGAATTCAACGCTTGGGTCAAAGAAGACTCAGTAAACAGAAACATTCCGAAAGTGAAGAAAACCGTAGAAATAGCTCAAGCCAAGTTGGAATTATTCATAGAAGACTATGAAGAAAGCAAAAATTCTAGCAGCCGTACCTTACCTGTGCAAGCTATTGGAACCAAGCCCTTGTCAGAACAAAGCTCTTTTCGAACAGAAAGTGCGGGTATTCAGTCATTAGCGCAAGCAGGGGTAGAACTTGCAGAGACAAGAGTTCTGCCAACGATGACATATCAGTCACCTCCAAATGGAATTTTGGAAAGCAGACCACGCCTTCCTCAGCTACCTGCACCTGTCTTACCTGAGTTTCACGGTAAGCCAGGAGAATTCGCAGTGTGGTGGGAGCAGTTTGATGAGCTGATTCATTCAAGAGAAGACATATCAAGAGTGGAAAAAATGGCCTTCTTGAGACAATCTCTGAAGGGTACAGCAAAGTTGACCCTGAATCAGTTCCCTACAACATCAGCTGCATACAATGATGCGATAGCATTGGTCAAAGACTGCTTTGAAAGTAAGAGGGGTGACGAAAGAGCAATAGTAAGTCAACTCGAGAGTGTCACCGCATCAAGCGAAGCTTGGCATGACCAGTTACACATGATATTGAGTCTAAAGGCAATTGTCACAAGACTCGGCAAGCTGCAGTCATCCATCCAAGATGACATTGTCTTGCAACAAGTGTTACTCAAAAAGTTCCCATTGTGTATACGAAACAATTTGTTTCGCCATGTGTACAATTCTGAGTCAGTGAGTGTCAAGAGTATTCTCGAGAAGGCCGAGTTCATGGTCAAAGAAGAAATTTTCGTGATGGAAATGGACGGTCACTCTTCACAGAAGGCTCGGTCTTATCCAAAGCAAACAGTAAATGTTGCGAAGGAGACAAACAGTGGAACTGAATACCCAACCCGCGAAAAAAGGGAGTTTTCCGAAAGAGCTGGCAAGTGGTCCGATACCGGGCGGCGAGAAGCGTGCATCTTCTGTGGAAAGCATAAACTTTCGCACGAATGTATGACAATAAGTCTTGTGAAAGACAGAATTGCTGCCGTCAGGCAGAAAGGCCTTTGTCTAGCATGTCTAAGCCCCGGTGGTACATCTCACCAATGCGAGAGTAGATGTTGCTTTTGCCTCGGACCGCATCACATGGCGTTGTGCTATGACTTCATGAGGCTAGTTCAAGAAGCGAAGTCAGCCAAAGGTAAGAAGCAACGCAGAGAGCAAAGACAGTTCGAGCCAAGACCCAGATCTACAGAGCAAAGGTCATTCGAGCGAAGAGTAAGATTTGAAGAAGATCACAGTCCGAGGGCAGCGAATCTGAACTCAGTTCCGAGACAGCAATCCCAGACAAGCTCTCCTGCCAATCAAGTGATGGCAGGGTTTGTCGAAGGGATGAATTCAAAGCCTAATTGTCGACTCTCACTCAACCGATTGCAAACAGGCCAATTGACACTGAGAAGCAATCAAACTCGAGAGAGAGTGGACTTCCTCTTAGACACCGGAGCATCAGTGAATCTGATTGCTTTGAATGTAGCCTTGCAAATGAAGCTGCGGAAAGTCTCAGATGTTAACAGTTCTCTATCCGGTTTGGGAGGAAAGTCTGATGGGACGAGATCTTATCCTGTGTATGAGGTTGTTCTACAAGGCGCTCATGGACACAAATTAAGTGTGAAAGCCTTGGGCTTCGAAGGTCCCCTCGTGGAATCACTCGAGTGTAGACCTCTACCTCGAGACGATATCTCGCTGATTCAACAAAAGAAGTTACGCATGGCTGACGATCTGAATCGCACAAACCCAATCGAGCCGAAGTTGCTGTTGGGGAACACGGACTACCTCCGAGCCATTGCCTGGAGGAGAAAGCTTATTTCTCTTCCGAGTGGCCTAGTCCTCATACCATCCATTTTCGGATATATAGCTACGGGTGAAGGCTCTGATTCGATCCCCTCCAAACTTCTGATATCTCATGTGTCTGAACGGCGAGCTCAGCAACTTGAAGTCAATAACACACTCCAGAAATTTCTTGGACTTGAAGAGTCCGTGAGAGCCGATCTGGAGGACGGCGACGAAAGACTTGGTGAAGAGTCGATAGTAAGTGAGCATTTTGAAAAGACCGTTCAGAAAGTTGACGGTAGAATTCAAGCTCGCTACTGCCTCAAGGAAACTTTCCAAGGAAAGTTGTCCAGTAACCGCCTCAGTTCGATTGCGAGATTGCGCAATGTGATCAGCAGCCTAAAAAACAAGAACATGCTCTCTCAGTATGATAAGATCATACAAGACCACTTAGCCAAGGGCCATGCGGAAGAGGTGGAGTCGCCACTAGAGGGTGAGAATGTGGTATACTTACCTCATCACCCAGTGTTTCGACCTGAGAAGCCATCCAAGCCCATTCGCATCGTATACGATGCGTCGGCAAGGGAGAGAGGCGGACTCTCTCTGAATGAAGCGATGTACACGGGTCCTATTCAACTGGAAAAGATTCCAGCTCTGTTGATCCGTGCGAGAATGTCCCACAGCATCATAATATGTGACGTAGAAGCAGCCTTTTTGCAAGTACTCATACATCCTGAGCAAAGAGACATGATGAGGTTCCTGTGGTTACGAGACGTAACAAAACCAATGTCTGACAAGAACTTGCTTCACTTGCGATTCAAGGTTGCTCCGTTTGGCATCGCTCAGAGTCCGTATGTGCTCGAAGCATCGATTCGACACCATGTGCAGCATGAGAAAGCCGGAATAGGCAGAAGCTATAAAGAAGAAAGAGAGACTCTTTCACAGCTTCTCGACAACCTCTATGTTGACAACGTACTGCTCGAATGTGATGGTGCCACAGACAAACGAAGCATGTACTCGGTAGCCAAAAAGACATTCGCGAAGATTCAGATGAATATCAGAGAATTCTCTTCTAATGATACCGAATTCGTGCTATCGATCCCAGAAGCAGACAGAGGAGTAATAGGAGAGCAGAAAGTCCTCGGAATTCCGTGGTCTTCAATCGAGGATACTTTCCGAATGAAGGTGACAATGCCTCCGACGAAGCATCAGCTGACCAAGAGGAAAGTTTTGCAAAAAGCTTGCATCTCCATATGATCCAATGGGTTGGCTGACACCTCTTCTGTTGCCCGCAAAGCTGTTTGTCCAACAACTGTGGAAGAAAAACTACGGTTGGGACTCGGATCTTTCTCAAGAAGATTCGGCCGAGTGGAACTCGCTCGAAACAGAACTTTCCAAGTTCGAAGTACACATTCCCCGAAGCCTGTGGAGTTCGAGCTCCCATGTAACCCTTGCCGCTTTCGCTGACGCGTCAAACAAAGCGATGGGTGCTGCCATATACGTGGTCACGGACAAAGGTGCGAACATCTTGATGGCAAGGTCTCAACTTGCGCCCTTGAAAAACACTCAGACCATCCCTAGATTGGAACTGAGAGCAGTGCTGCTGGCAGTTCAACTGCTGTACTTTGCTGTGAAAAGCATCAAGAAAACGCGGCCGAATCAGCTGATGCAGTGCAGTGTGTACACTGACAGCATGATCGCTCTGTACTGGATAGCCAATCATATCAAAGGCGCCAAAAAAGCAGTGATTACTGCTGCAAGAAAAATCCAGCAAATGAGACGTGAAGTTTGTCGTGCGCTCCACTCAGAATGTGAAACATTGGGTGAGTGTGTCAAGTTTGGACACGTTCCCTCAGAAGAGAATCCAGCAGACGTGGCCAGCAGGGGTTGCTCTGTCTCCAAGTTCAGATCCAAGTCTCCATTATGGTGGAACGGACCAAGTTGGTTGACGACGCATGGGACCTGTATCCGGAGTTCATGGAACCCTGAGGACATCCCAGAGACAATGAAGTTAGAAGCCGACGAATTTTCGTGCTCTGACATAGTCCTCCTTCCCATTTCGCAGACGAAAGGGAGCACGGCTGTCGATTTTTCTCGGTTTTCGAACTTTGTTAGGCTAAGACGCACAGTAGCGTATGTTCGCAGGTTCTTGAGAAAGATTCTGAAGATCACAGAGAACAGCAGTACCTCTGCGCGCAGACTAACAGGAGAAGGTCCATTAGCAGGGTTGCTGACAGCTAAGGAAGTAGCTGGAGCCGAGAACTGCATCTTGATGATGAACCAAAACCTGCATTCACAAGCCATGAAAGAACCAGGCAACAAGAAACTGGAACTATTCGTCGATAACAAAGGCATTTATCGATGTGGCCATGGTCGGCTTGGTTTGGCAGCACTGCCGTACACCGAGAGATATCCCGCATTTGTTCCAGCGGAGAAGGACAGCCCTCTCGTGCAAATGTTGATAATGTACGCACACAAGGCCAATATGCATTCGGGTGAGAACCATACTTTGGACACCCTTAGATCGAAATATTGGATTGTGAAGGGTAGAAGAAAGGTGCAGAAAGTACTGCGGAATTGCGTTGCATGCAGGAAATCTCTAGCGATGCCGTTTCCTTATCCTAAGGCCCCAGAACTGCCAATTGACAGAGTCAAGCCAGGAAGACCATTCCAGTGCATTGGCCTCGACTATGCGGGTCCTTTCACGGTAGATGTGAGACAAGAACACGTCAAGCAATACGTCCTTCTCGTGACTTGTCTCGCAACGCGAGCGGTTCACTTGGAAGTGACCGACAGCTTGTCGGCCAATTCATTCTTGTCAGCCTTTCGGCGTTTTGTTGCAAGAAGAGGAACACCAGATCGGGTGCTAAAGACATTGCCGTAGAATTTGTGCATATGACAAATGAAGAGGAAAAAACTTGGTTTATTAAGCAGATGGAAAATAACGCTCATTCGATATTAGAACAAGATAAGCAAAATATATTAAAAGACTTGGTAGAAATACTCCAATTTTGCATGTCAATGGGGACGATATTGAAGCGGTGATTAAGGCTACCAATATTGCGGTGAATTACCGGTACAAATTTTCTAGAGACATAGTCGTTGAGATCGTTTGTTATCGTAAATATGGTCACTCCGAGGAAGAGGGCATCTCCGGGGAGTTACTAGTTGGTTTAGGAACACAGGAAAAAAATCACTATCAACCATTATCCGTTTTATCCGGCGGTTACAAATTTAGGCTTAGTGCACATGCCTAAGGCATGTGCCCTAAGTCTAACTCCTTAGGGAACATGCCTAAGGAACATGCCTAAGCTCATAGGTGACGGGAACGGTATTCGATTTGGACGTATTCTCTGAGTGCCCACTATCTGCGAATTCTTCAAGTTTGAAATTCTTCTGTGTTAGTTTAGCTGATCTATTTCCACTACGATGAAAACAGTTAAGAAATGGCTTCATTTGCTTGATCAAGCTTATGCTAAAGACATTGCCGTAGAATTTGTGCATATGACAAATGAAGAGGAAAAAACTTGGTTTATTAAGCAGATGGAAAATAACGCTCATTCGATATTAGAACAAGATAAGCAAAATATATTAAAAGACTTGGTAGAAATACTCCAATTTTATGTCAATGGGGACGATATTGAAGCGGTGATTAAGGCTACCAATATTGCGGTGAATTACCGGTACAAATTTTCTAGAGACATAGTCGTTGAGATCGTTTGTTATCGTAAATATGGTCACTCCGAGGAAGAGGGCATCTCCGGGGAGTTACTAGTTGGTTTAGGAATACAGGAAAATTATCACTATCAACCATTATCCGTTTCATCCGGCGGTTACAAACTTAGGCTTAGTGCACATGCCTAAGATCTAACTCCTTAGGGAACATGCCTAAGGCACATGCCTAAGCTGCCCTAAGTCTAACTCCTTAGGGAACATGCCTAAGGCACATGCCTAAGCTCATAGGTGACGGGAACGGTATTCGATTTGGACGTATTCTCTGAGTGCCCACTATCTGCGAATTCTACAAGTTTGAAATTCTTCTGTGTTAGTTTAGCTGATCTATTTCCACTACGATGAAAACAGTTAAGAAATGGCTTCATTTGCTTGATCAAGCTTATGCTAAAGACATTGCCGTAGAATTTGTGCATATGACAAATGAAGAGGAAAAAACTTGGTTTATTAAGCAGATGGAAAATAACGCTCATTCGATATTAGAACAAGATAAGCAAAATATATTAAAAGACTTGGTAGAAATACTCCAATTTTGCATGTCAATGGGGACGATATTGAAGCGGTGATTAAGGCTACCAATATTGCGGTGAATTACCGGTACAAATTTTCTAGAGACATAGTCGTTGAGATCGTTTGTTATCGTAAATATGGTCACTCCGAGGAAGAGGGCATCTCCGGGGAGTTACTAGTTGGTTTAGGAACACAGGAAAAAAATCACTATCAACCATTATCCGTTTTATCCGGCGGTTACAAATTTAGGCTTAGTGCACATGCCTAAGGCATGTGCCCTAAGTCTAACTCCTTAGGGAACATGCCTAAGGAACATGCCTAAGCTCATAGGTGACGGGAACGGTATTCGATTTGGACGTATTCTCTGAGTGCCCACTATCTGCGAATTCTTCAAGTTTGAAATTCTTCTGTGTTAGTTTAGCTGATCTATTTCCACTACGATGAAAACAGTTAAGAAATGGCTTCATTTGCTTGATCAAGCTTATGCTAAAGACATTGCCGTAGAATTTGTGCATATGACAAATGAAGAGGAAAAAACTTGGTTTATTAAGCAGATGGAAAATAACGATCATTCGATATTAGAACAAGATAAGCAAAATATATTAAAAGACTTGGTAGAAATACTCCAATTTTGCATGTCAATGGGGACGATATTGAAGCGGTGATTAAGGCTACCAATATTGCGGTGAATTACCGGTACAAATTTTCTAGAGACATAGTCGTTGAGATCGTTTGTTATCGTAAATATGGTCACTCCGAGGAAGAGGGCATCTCCGGGGAGTTACTAGTTGGTTTAGGAATCATGTGCCCTAAGTCTAACTCCTTAGGGAACATGCCTAAGGCACATGCCTAAGCTCATAGGTGACGGGAACGGTATTCGATTTGGACGTATTCTCTGAGTGCCCACTATCTGCGAATTCTTCAAGTTTGAAATTCTTCTGTGTTAGTTTAGCTGATCTATTTCCACTACGATGAAAACAGTTAAGAAATGGCTTCATTTGCTTGATCAAGCTTATGCTAAAGACATTGCCGTAGAATTTGTGCATATGACAAATGAAGAGGAAAAAACTTGGTTTATTAAGCAGATGGAAAATAACGCTCATTCGATATTAGAACAAGATAAGCAAAATATATTAAAAGACTTGGTAGAAATACTCCAATTTTGCATGTCAATGGGGACGATATTGAAGCGGTGATTAAGGCTACCAATATTGCGGTGAATTACCGGTACAAATTTTCTAGAGACATAGTCGTTGAGATCGTTTGTTATCGTAAATATGGTCACTCCGAGGAAGAGGGCATCTCCGGGGAGTTACTAGTTGGTTTAGGAACACAGGAAAAAAATCACTATCAACCATTATCCGTTTTATCCGGCGGTTACAAATTTAGGCTTAGTGCACATGCCTAAGGCATGTGCCCTAAGTCTAACTCCTTAGGGAACATGCCTAAGGAACATGCCTAAGCTCATAGGTGACGGGAACGGTATTCGATTTGGACGTATTCTCTGAGTGCCCACTATCTGCGAATTCTTCAAGTTTGAAATTCTTCTGTGTTAGTTTAGCTGATCTATTTCCACTACGATGAAAACAGTTAAGAAATGGCTTCATTTGTTTGATCAAGCTTATGCTAAAGACATTGCCGTAGAATTTGTGCATATGACAAATGAAGAGGAAAAAACTTTGTTTATTAAGCAGATGGAAAATAACGCTCATTCGATAATAGAACAAGATAAGCAAAATATATTAAAAGACTTGGTAGAAATACTCCAATTTTGCATGTCAATGGGGACGATATTTAAGCGGTGATTAAGGCTACCAATATTGCCGTGAATTACCGGTACAAATTTTCTAGAGACATAGTCGTTGAGATCGTTTGTTATCGTAAATATGGTCACTCCGAGGAAGAGGGCATCTCCGGGGAGTTACTAGTTGGTTTAGGAATCATGTGCCCTAAGTCTAACTCCTTAGGGAACATGCCTAAGGCACATGCCTAAGCTCATAGGTGACGGGAACGGTATTCGATTTGGACGTATTCTCTGAGTGCCCACTATCTGCGAATTCTTCAAGTTTGAAATTCTTCTGTGTTAGTTTAGCTGATCTATTTCCACTACGATGAAAACAGTTAAGAAATGGCTTCATTTGCTTGATCAAGCTTATGCTAAAGACATTGCCGTAGAATTTGTGCATATGACAAATGAAGAGGAAAAAACTTGGTTTATTAAGCAGATGGAAAATAACGCTCATTCGATATTAGAACAAGATAAGCAAAATATATTAAAAGACTTGGTAGAAATACTCCAATTTTGCATGTCAATGGGGACGATATTGAAGCGGTGATTAAGGCTACCAATATTGCGGTGAATTACCGGTACAAATTTTCTAGAGACATAGTCGTTGAGATCGTTTGTTATCGTAAATATGGTCACTCCGAGGAAGAGGGCATCTCCGGGGAGTTACTAGTTGGTTTAGGAACACAGGAAAAAAATCACTATCAACCATTATCCGTTTTATCCGGCGGTTACAAATTTAGGCTTAGTGCACATGCCTAAGGCATGTGCCCTAAGTCTAACTCCTTAGGGAACATGCCTAAGGAACATGCCTAAGCTCATAGGTGACGGGAACGGTATTCGATTTGGACGTATTCTCTGAGTGCCCACTATCTGCGAATTCTTCAAGTTTGAAATTCTTCTGTGTTAGTTTAGCTGATCTATTTCCACTACGATGAAAACAGTTAAGAAATGGCTTCATTTGCTTGATCAAGCTTATGCTAAAGACATTGCCGTAGAATTTGTGCATATGACAAATGAAGAGGAAAAAACTTGGTTTATTAAGCAGATGGAAAATAACGCTCATTCGATATTAGAACAAGATAAGCAAAATATATTAAAAGACTTGGTAGAAATACTCCAATTTCGCATGTCAATGGGGACGATATTGAAGCGGTGATTAAGGCTACCATATTGCGGTGAATTACCGGTACAAATTTTCTAGAGACATAGTCGTTGAGATCGTTTGTTATCGTAAATATGGTCACTCCGAGGAAGAGGGCATCTCCGGGGAGTTACTAGTTGGTTTAGGAATACAGGAAAAATATCACTATCAACCATTATCCGTTTCATCCGGCGGTTACAAACTTAGGCTTAGTGCACATGCCTAAGATCTAACTCCTTAGGGAACATGCCTAAGGCACATGCCTAAGCTGCCCTAAGTCTAACTCCTTAGGGAACATGCCTAAGGCACATGCCTAAGCTCATAGGTGACGGGAACGGTATTCGATTTGGACGTATTCTCTGAGTGCCCACTATCTGCGAATTCTTCAAGTTTGAAATTCTTCTGTGTTAGTTTAGCTGATCTATTTCCACTACGATGAAAACAGTTAAGAAATGGCTTCATTTGCTTGATCAAGCTTATGCTAAAGACATTGCCGTAGAATTTGTGCATATGACAAATGAAGAGGAAAAAACTTGGTTTATTAAGAAGATGGAAAATAACGCTCATTCGATATTAGAACAAGATAAGCAAAATATATTAAAAGACTTGGTAGAAATACTCCAATTTTGCATGTCAATGGGGACGATATTGAAGCGGTGATTAAGGCTACGCTTAGTGCACATGCCTAAGGCATGTGCCCTAAGTCTAACTCCTTAGGGAACATGCCTAAGGCACATGCCTAAGCTCATAGGTGACGGGAACGGTATTCGATTTGGACGTATTCTCTGAGTGCCCACTATCTGCGAATTCTTCAAGTTTGAAATTCTTCTGTGTTAGTTTAGCTGATCTATTTCCACTACGATGAAAACAGTTAAGAAATGGCTTCATTTGCTTGATCAAGCTTATGCTAAAAACATTGCCGTAGAATTTGTGCATATGACAAATGAAGAGGAAAAAAACTTGGTTTAATAAGCAGATGGAAAACAACGCTCATTCGATATTAGAACAAGATAAGCAAAATATATTAAAAGACTTGGTAGAAATACTCCAATTTTGCATGTCAATGGGGACGATATTGAAGCGGTGATTAAGGCTACCAATATTGCGGTGAGTTACCGGTACAAATTTTCTAGAGACATAGTCGTTGAGATCGTTTGTTATCGTAAATATGGTCACTCCGAGGAAGAGGGCATCTCCGGGGAGTTACTAGTTGGTTTAGGAATACAGGAAAAATATCACTATCAACCATTATCCGTTTTATCCGGCGGTTACAAACTTGAGCTTAGTGCACATGCCTAAGGCATGTGCCCTAAGTCTAACTCCTTAGGTAACATGCTTAAGGCACATGCCTAAGCTCATAGGTGACGGGAACGGTATTCGATTTGGACGTATTCTCTGAGTGCCCACTATCTGCGAATTCTTCAAGTTTGAAATTCTTCTGTGTTAGTTTAGCTGATCTATTTCCACTACGATTAAAACAGTTAAGAAATGGCTTCATTTGCTTGATCAAGCTTATGCTAAAGACATTGCCGTAGGTCTAACTCCTTAGGGAACATGCCTAAGGCACATGCCTAAGCTCATAGGTGACGGGAACGGTATTCGATTTGGACGTATTCTCTGAGTGCCCACTATCTGCGAATTCTTCAAGTTTGAAATTCTTCTGTGTTAGTTTAGCTGATCTATTTCCACTACGATGAAAACAGTTAAGAAATGGCTTCATTTGCTTGATCAAGCTTATGCTAAAGACATTCCCGTAGAATTTGTGCATATGACAAATGAAGAGGAAAAAACTTGGTTTATTAAGCAGATGGAAAATAACGCTCATTCGATATTAGAACAAGATAAGCAAAATATATTAAAAGACTTGGTAGAAATACTCCAATTTTGCATGTCAATGGGGACGATATTGAAGCGGTGATTAAGGCTACCAATATTGCGGTGTATTACCGGTACAAATATTCTAGAGACATAGTCGTTGAGATCGTTTGTTATCGTAAATATGGTCACTCCGAGGAAGAGGGCATCTCCGGGGAGTTACTAGTTGGTTTAGGAATACAGGAAAATTATCACTATCAACCATTATCCGTTTTATCCGCGGTTACAAACTTAGGCTTAG